>JAQZBX010008374.1:0-48221 GCA_029593785.1 Cabassous unicinctus
AAGCCCCAAATGCCCACCATGGAGTTTACCTTGATTATATAGCCTTCACCTTCTTACTTTTACTTTACCTCCTTACCTCTGTTACTCTTCTCAGTCCCCGAAACCTTTTCTTTGGACTCACGCCTCCAAATAAACTACCTGCATGCCAGCTCTTGTATCAGGCTCTGCTTTCCGTATAAGAACATTAACCTGGAAAGATTTTTGTTGTTTTATTAACAAATTATGATGTACATATTTTATGAAGTAATTTAATATACCAAATATACACAAATCATTTTAATTTCACCTGGAGTCAGAGGTCCACTCTACACTTTTAGAAGTTAATTATTTTCAGATTTACAAGGCAGTAAACTGGTCTTTACTACATATGAAGCATGATTAGTAATGTTATTTTATGCTAGCCTGAAGATAGAGTTTTTTTCTTCCTTTTGCCTGGCAACAGAAATAAAGATATGAAATACAGCTAAAATTATGGTAAGGATGGATGGAGTACATGTGAACAAAATGTTTTCTTTGACAGAGGAAAGGGCATAGAGAAAAAAGAACAACTATAGATATTTAACATTTCCCTTGCTAAGAAATAGTAGGAAAATCACATAATTGTTTATGGTTTACAACAGATTTTATGGGCTTTGTGAGATTTCTGTGTCTTAATCTTGAGAATTATATTCCTACTCTCTTAAAGAGCTTACCATTAAAACAGGAATTAAAGATTAACATGATAGTTTAAGAAAATTAAGCTAATTTTAATCAGACTACTAAAGACTATCTATCTATCTATATATATATTCCATTTTGGTAATATGTGCTTTGTCCTTTTTTTGGTTATTCCATTTCTACATTTTATACATATCTATGGTGCCACAAGATAAGATTTTATGTTGCTTGGTGCATTTTTGTTTCAAAACGAAAAGCACTGAATTATACATAATAGAGCCTATAAACATATCCCTGTAAGTGTAAAGGATTTCTAGGTGATACATTTTTAGATATAGTAACTCTCTCATTTGGAATCAATAAGGATGTGGTTTTATATGAAATATAATTATTCACTGAAATCATGAAATAACATTGAAGGAAAAAAACCAAGCTGATACAAAAGCAAAAAAAATCATCAGAGAACATTTAAAGTAAGGAAGGCATTTTTTCATGATAGGGCAATTTTTATTCATATCTATCAGCTCACGAACTTTAAAGGTGTGAGGTGGTAGATTCATTTCTGAAAAAAGTATTACTATCATTAAAGGTTTATTCAAATCCATAAGCTAGTACATTTTTGCTAAGTCCAAAGCTCATCTCAAATATTGAGCATCTTTCTTCTAATATGGCACCAAGGGTGGGTAAAATAAAGGTCAAAGGCAAACTCATTCAATACTGATGCACAGCATGCCTCATCTATGAAATAGAACTAAACTAAAAGTCTAGCATTCAAGTTTACAAATTATTTTAGCATATTGATATGTATCGATCCATTCACTGTTATCTATCCATATATATATTTGTAAATTTTGAACTTTTAAAATTGTGGTGATTAATATTTGTTCTATGGCAGGTCTATTCAAGTAGTTTTATTTCACCTATTTCAATGCCTGGTACTGTAGATATGAACAAATGTCTGTGGTTGAATGAATGGGTGAATGACTTAAAGCTGAGTTCTTGAATAATTTTTAAGTTTTCTCTTCAGGCATGACTTAGTTTATTTGATTTTTTCCCGTGTCGACTGCTTCTGCAATGACATAACATTATATTGACACCATACCATGGGAAGATTTTGATTTAAATTGAATCATTTAGGATGATGCTTATTGCATTATATAGGGCCAAACTACTCAAAAAATTTGAGTTTTGTCAATAAGTTTGAAAAGATGGACTTGTTTTGTCAATAAGTTTTTACCTCTAGACAACATAATGTCATGACCTTTATGTCAAGAATGATACTAAAAGCTATTCCCTTTTTGGCATACATGCAATTTCAAATGCAGTATCCCCAAAATAATAGCATATATTAAAATAAAATGAGTTCAACAAGATACAGTCTGATATGACTCTAACAACTAAAATTCAACTAAATCAAAGCAGGTAGTTCATATCTGTCAATATTTCAAATATTCTAGCTCATGTTTCAGGACAACTTGAAATGGTCTTATGCCAACCTTGTCATATTTGATATTTTATAAACAAAAATGTTCAAGGAGTAATCTTTATATTTCATATGAAAATCAAAATATTTATGAATTTCCCGTATAGATATATACAACTTAAAATTAACTTAAATATTTTCTTCTAACAAAATTAGCTCCAATATACTTTTCCTTGAAACTATAAACACATAGAAACACATACACTTCTCTTCTGTGATATAATCTTTTTCAATTATATGAAATTACTGATTCCTGAATGAAATACAAAATTTCTAGGATAATAAAAATGATACATACGTATTAGTCAGGGTTCTCTAGGGAAACAGAACCAGCAAGAATATCTGTAAATGTTATGAGATTTTATAAAATTGTCTCACAGGACTGTGAGGAAGCACAAGTCCAAATTCTGTAGGGCAGGCTACAAGCCAGGAATTCTGACGAAGGTCCTCACTGGCTGGCTGAATTAGAGATGAAAATTCTCTCTTCTTACTGCTAAAATCATCACTTCTCCTTTTTTTTTTTTTTTTTTTTTAACTGTTGTAGCCTTTTAATAAATTTCAATTAATCTGCAATCACTTCTCCTTTTGAAGCCTTCGACAGATTGGATGAGACATATCTCATTATTGAAGGCAATCTCCTCAATATGATTGTTAGATGTAATCATCCATAGATGCCATCTACTTACTTATGATTTAATTCCATGAAATGTTCTCAAAGTAACAATCAGAACAGCACTTGTTTGATCAAACAACTGGGCACCATTACCTGGCCAAGGCGACACATGAGCCTAACTATCACAACATAAATATAATTTAAATTAGCATATTATATTTTCACAAATATCAGTTAATGGATGTTCCTCATTAACCTATTATTAAATATAGTTTGTTCCCTCTAGGTAAAATTCTTGAAGTTAGTCGAGGTACTTAAATGAGTTCTTATTTCTAGTAAAATAGTGATAATCACTTTCAGTTAAATATTTTAATTTTTTGAAAAACAATATTATTAATACAGAGTTCTGTTATAACTGAAAACCTAACTGTAGATTCAGGAAGAAAACTGTTTTAATTTGGTAAAAGCTGCTAGGAGAAATATACCATAAATGGATTGACTTTTACAATGGGGATTTCTTAGGTAAAAAGCTTACAGTTCTGAGGCTGTGAACGTGACCAAGGCATCATCAGAAGATCTTTTTTCCTGGAGCTGCAGCTGTGGGCAATCAGGCACAGGGGAGTATCCACTCCTCTCCCCGCTTCTCTTGGCCTCGGGCTCCTTGCTTTCAGCCTCTGGTTAAAGTAGCTTCCATATTCTGTAGATTTCAACTTCTAGCTTCCGGGGTCCTTTCTCTCAGCTTCTGGGTTCCTTTCTGTCTCTACAGACTTTTCTGTGTCTGGGGCTTTTTATTACTCAGTTTATAAAGGATTCCAGTAAGAGGATTAAGACTCACCATGGGTCACCCATCTAATCACAGACCCTTATCTGAAGAAGAAATTTAACCAAAAGCTCAAACCTACAATAGGTTTGCAGGCACATGAATACATCAGCTTTAAGAACAGAATTTTCTGGGGTCCACAAAAGCTTCAAACTGCCACAAATAGTATCAAACATCTGAAGTTCGTTTTATTAATATTTGTATATTACATGTCCTTTAACTGGCAATTTCTCATATTTCTATGTGCACATGTGAAAAAGCATGTAAAATTAAAGGACAACGAAAAGCATAACATATCAACTACAATCTAAGTATCCATTTAAGAGTTAGTTGCAGATATCATATCCCCTTTACCCTTTGCTTTAAATACGTCAATGTTTAATTTCTAAAATTATTAAAATCATGAAATTTATCAATAGCATTTATTATCTAATATATAATATATAATATATATTTTAATTTTATCAGTTGCCCACTAATGTCCCTTATAGTTCTTTTGTTTTCCTGTCTAGATTCCAATCAAGGATCATGCAATGCATGTAGTCATTTCTTGTCAGCTAATTCCAACTTGAATTCCATTTCAGGTTTGTTTCACTTTACTGTTTTACTTTTCAACAGAGGTCTCACTTTTTCCTTTCTGCCTATATCTATGAAGTATTTATTGTATGCTGGACATATTGGATAGAATATTTATATATTCTTGATTTTGTGTTGTTCTAATCAAGCTTTTTAATTTATGATCTAGTAGGCATTAAATTGGTTGGACTGAACTGTCAACCTATGGTGGACACACTCAAGAGTAATCTCATGTTCATGTGCTGTACCATCTCCTCTACTTGAGTGTTGGAAGAACCTGTGGCTTACTTTTAACTAAATAATATGACAAAGGTGATGAAATGTCATTTCTTTAATAATTTTACACAATACAGCAAATGTGGTAGAATGTCATTTCCATTATCATGTTCCATTATATAAGACTGTCTTAATGGCCTGGAAAGACTCTCTCCTGCTGACCTTAAAGAAGAAAATGGCCATGCTGTAGAGAGGGTCATGTGTTAGGGAACTGCAGGAGGCCTCTAGGATCTGAAAGCCTCAGTCCTAAAACTGCAAGGCACTAAAAATTGCCAGCAACCAGTGATGCTGCTGATGTAGGAGGATATTGATCTTCAGATGAGACCCCAGCTCCAGATGATACCTTGATTGCAGATTTGTGAGACCTTAAGCAGAGGATTCAGCTGAGCTGTGCTGAGACTCCTGGGCTATGGAAACTGTGATAAAATAAATGTGCATTGCTTTAAGCTACTAAAATTTTATTTTGTTATGCAGCCACAGAAATCTAATAAATCTAATAAAATTCTCTACTAATTTCCTCAGTCTCCCCACTGCTGCCAACTTTAATCTGGGTCTTTGCACAGTACTCGGATCAGCTAAGGTTCTACCTGTAGCATGCAGTTGGCTCTTTTGGCAGTTCAATATTATTGATGAATTCCAAAAAGAAATATTGATTATTTTTGTAAACTGGTCTGTTCCTCTGGGTGTGATACCCTTTGATTGTGTTAAATTCAGAGGTTTCACTTTTACTTGATTAGATTAGATTAGGACATTGATTTGGTCACTTCAATAGGACATTGCGTCCTGCCCCCTTAGTGGGTGGACACTCACATAGAAAATGACATGGCAGAGGAGAGAGCTTAGTTTTGATGTTGAAGCCCCAGGGAAAGAGTCAAGCTTTTCTCCCGATAATTTATAGCTGGCCTTGTGAAGAGACCAGAGCAGCTGAGCCTAGAAAGAGACAAGCCCCAGAAAGATAGACAAGCCTTATGCCAACCTACAGCTGAGACCATGGAACCTTAAGAGGAAGAGGAAGAGGAAAACTGAACCCTCACTGACATCGCCTGCCATCTTGCTCTAACACGTGGCCAATGACTTTGGGTGAGAAAGTACCTCTTAGGGTACCTTGAGTTAGACTCTTTAGGACCTTGTGACTATAGGCATCTACCCCAAATAAATGCTCTTTATAAAAGCCAATAGAGTTCTGGTACTTTGCATCAGCACTCCTTTGACTGACTAATACAGAATTTGGTACCAAGAAGTGGGATGGTGCTTTTGCAATTACCAAACTGCTAGAAAGGTTTTATATATGGGTGAGGGATATTTTTTGGTGCAAGTGTGAGATGCTTGACAGAAAAGTCCTAGATTGCTTTGAAGAGACTGTTGGCAGCCATATGGAGTCTAAAGTTATTTTTGATCAAGACTTAGAAGGAAATAATTGTGAGATTCTTGATAGAAAAGGCCTAGAATGCTTTGAAGAGACTGTTGGTAGGAATATGGACACTAAAGAGACTTTTTATGAGGCCTTAGAAGTTAATGATAAAATTATTATTGGAACTGAGGAAAGGTAATCTGTGTTTTAAAGTCGCAGAGAACTTAGCAAGATTAACTCCTGATGTTTTATAGAAAACAGAATTTGAAAATGTTGAGCCTGGGCATTTAGCTGAAGAAATTTCTACAGTAAACTTGGAGAATGTGGCTTGGCTTCTCCTTGCATCTTATAATAAGACATTAGATGAGAGAGATAAACTGAGAACTGAATTGTTGGACAAAAGAATACAGAAACTGATTCTGGAAATTCCCAGCCTCTGGAAATCAAGCACCCAGATGATAGTGCCCCATTTTAGGAGTTAACTATACCTGGAACTTTTAAGTCAAGATTGGAAATGCAGTCATCTAGGAAAGACCTGTGGAAATTCTTACTCTCTGATGGCTTGGATCCCTGTTTCCTGCATGCTAAAACAATGAGCCATTTGGGAGAGCCATATGAACAAAATCACTGTTAGCCTATACTAAAAGGGATATCAAAGGGAGAGATGGGAGGGAAAATGGCTTTAAGAGGAAAACCATGGAAGCTGAGATATGGAATTAAGACATCTCCTTGGACCAAGAGAGGAACACACTCATATGTACAGAGAGGGTGAGTTTGCGTCAGCAGTTGAAGAGGTTGGATGTTCCAACCCACTGTACAAGGAGAGTTTTGCTGCCCAAGGCTACAGAGAGGGTGAAGCACATTCCCCAAGGGTTGGGAAGAGTGAGATCACCACCCCAGTGCTCTGAGAGGGTTGGGCTTATTCCCTATATGATAGGGAAGGCGAGGTCACTTTATTACTGTTCTTAGGAGATTGGGCCTGTATGTCAAAGATTAGGGAGAATGTTGCCACCACCTCACTGTACTAAGAGGATTGAGGCTCTTCCCCAGAGATTGGTAAAGTGTGACCACAACCCAACATTCTTGGAGAGTGAGGTCTGGAACTTGGGCGCCACCCAGATGCTTGATGAGGGTGGAACCAGGAAAATGGCCATTGGGCAAACCTGTGGAAAAGATAGGCCCCCATGAGGATCTGAGGAGAAGAAACCATTATCTTAAGAATGACTCTCAGATGTTGAAATCTAATGAGTATGCTCTGTAGGTTTTCAGAACTGTTGGGGACCAATGACTCAGGTTTCCCACCCACAGTCTCCTTATGCTAAGGCAAATGTTTATCCTATGTCTGTCCCTTTGTATATTGGAAGCAGATAAATTGTTTTGTAATTTACAGAGGTCTACAACCAGAAGGGACTTTTCCCCAAGACAAACTGTATTTGTATAAACTGATTGTGATATGATTTTGTACTTAGCATTGTTACTGATTTAAGTTTTTTTTTTTTTTTAATATTGTAATGTCTTTTGGGAATTCAGAGATAGAGTGTGGCAGTTTGAGATTATTTATGAATCCTAAAAAGAGAGATTAATTTTGTAAACTAATCTACTCCTTTGGGTGTGATACCCTTTGTAATAGCTTCAGCTGAGATGTCTTTGACTAAATTATGTTAAGATTTAGGGCTTTGATTCAACCATGTCAGTAAGGCATGACTCTGGTTGAGTCCCTGCTCCCTTGGTGGGCTGATATAAATGGACACTCACTCAAGAAGACATATGGGAAGATAGATAGCTCCATAGACATGGAAGAGGGAAGAACTTTGTTCCTGTGATCCTGAGAAGATAAGCCATTAGTCTGATATTTAGCAGCTGAACAGCTGATAAAGCCCAGAAAGAAATGAGCCCTATGCCAGACTGATATAGGAAGCCTAAGAATTAAGCCCTATGCCAACCTACAGCTGAAATCAGAAGAAGCTGGACCCAAGGAGCCTTAAGAGGAAGAAGGAAGGAGAGACCAGGCAGAGATAGCCCACCATCTTGCTTCAGCACACAGCAACTGATTTTGGTGAGAAAGCTGCCTTGAGTTGGACTCTTTAGGGCCTTGGTACTGTAAGCTTTTACCCCAAATAAATACCCTTTATAAAAGCGAAGAGATTTCTGGTACTTTTCATCAGCACCCATTTGGTTGACTAATACAGTTGGCATTTATTAGTCTGTCCCTCCAGGCATATTAAATTATTTTGGATTCAGAGGTTTCACTTTTACTTGATTAAATAATTATTGAGGCTTTGATTGGGCCACATCAGTAGGCTGGTAAGTCCCCACCTCCTGGATGGGTGGAGACTCACAGAGAAACTGCACCACAGAGAAGGGAGTTTGTAGTTTTGATCCTGGAGCCCAGGAAGTAAATACACAGAAAAGCAGATATGTGAGGAAGGAGAGAAATCTCCATTAAACACAAGCAGAGGCCTCAGAAAGAGAGATGAGCCATTTGCTGATATTCTACAGCTGCCCTTGTGGAGAAAGCAGAACAGCTGAGCCTGAAGAGAAATGAGCCCAAGGAAGAGGAACGCAGGAAGCCTGAACCCTTATAGATGTTGACAGCCATCTTGCTCCAACATGTGGCAACAGACTTTGGTGAGGAAAGTAACTTATGCTTTATGGCCTGTTAACTGTAAGCTTCTACCCCAAATAAATGCCCTTTATAAAGGCCAACAGATTTCTGGTATTTTGAATCAGCACCCATTTGGCTGACTAATACAGAATTTGGTACCAAGGAGTGGAGAAGTGTTTTTGCAATTACTAAAATGCTGGAATGGTTTTATAAATGGGTTAGGGGTATTTTTTGGAGGAACTGTGAAATTCTCCATGGAAAAAGCCTAAATTGCTTTGAAGAGACTATTGATAGTAATATGGACTCTAAAGAGATTTTTTATGAGGCCTTAGAAGTAAATGATAAAATTATTATTGGAAACTGGAGGAAAGGCGATCCATGTTTTAAAGTTGCAGAGAAGTTAGCAAGATTAATTCCTGGTGTTTTATAGAAGGCAGAGTATGAAAATGGCAAGCCTGAGCATTTAGCTGAAGAACTTTCCAACATAAACAGGGAGAATGTGGCTTGGTTTCTCCTTGCAGCTTGTAGAAAAATGCTAGATGAGAGATATAAGCTGAGGACTGAACTGTTGGGCACAAAGAAAACAGAAACTGATTCTGGAACTTCCAAGTCTCTGGAAATCAAGCCCCCAGATGATAGTGCCCTATTTGAGGACTTAAGTAAACTTGGAACTTGTAAGTCAGGATTGAAGATGCAGTTATCTAGGAAAGATTTGTGGAAAGTCTTACTTTCTGATGGCCTTGGACCCCTGCTTCTTGCATGCTAAACCCACAAGCTTTTTGAGAGAGCTGTGTGAACAAAACCACTGTGAGCTTGTACTAAAAGGGACATGGAAAGAAGAGTTTGAAGGAGAAACAACTTTAAGAGGAAAACCGTGGAAGCTAAGATCTGAAATTTAAGACATCACCATGGGCAGAGAGGAACCTCACTCGTGTACAGAGAGGGTGAGTTTGCCTTGGCATTTGAAGAGGGGGGATGTTCCCACCCGATGTTCAGGCAGAGTTTTGCTGCCCCAGGGTGCAGAAATGGTGGAGCACATTCCCCAAGGATTGGGGAGATTAAGGTCCCCACCATAGGTCTGAGAGCTGTGAGCCTGTCCCCCATGAATCAGGGAAGACCAGGTTGTTAACTCATTGCTCTGAAAAGGTTGAGCCCTTATACCAAAGGTTAGAGAGGATGTTATCTTCACTTCACTATACTAGAGAGGTTAAGACTCTAACTCAAAGATTTGGTAAAGTGTGGCCATCTTCCCAATGCTCTTGGAGATCGAGGTCTGGAACTTGGTCACCACCCCGGTGCTTGATGAGGGTGGAAGCAAGAAAATGGCCATTGGTCAAGACTGTGGAAAGGGTGAGTCCCCACGAGACCCCAGGGAGAAGAAACCATCATCTTACGAATGACTCTTAGATTTTGACATCTAATGAAATTTGTCCTGCAGATTTGCTGAACTGTAGAGGACCCATGACTCATATTTCCCTCCTAATTTCTCCTTATGATAATGAAAATGTTTTTCCTTTGTCCATTTGTGTATTTGGAAGCAGGTAAATGGTTTTGTAAGTTTCAGAGGTCTACAGCAGATGGGACTTTTCCCCAAGACAAGCTGTATTTCTTTAAACTGATTATGATTTTGCACCTACTATTGTTACCGAAATAAGGTTTTCTTCTTTTGAATATTGTAATGTCTTTTTGGAATTGAGTGGATGGAATGTGGTAGTTTCACATTGTTTATGAATTCCAAAAATAAATATTGGATTGTGTTTGTATACTGTTTTGTCCCTCTAGGCATATTAGATTATATTGGATTCAGAGGTTTCACTTTTACTTGATTAAATAATGATTGAGGCTTTGATTGGGCCACACCAGTAGGATGTTGAGTCCCTGCACCTTGGGTGGGGACTCACAGAGAAACTGCACTATAGAGAAGGGAGTTTGGAGTTTTGATCCTGGAGCCTGGGAAGTAAACACACAGAGAAGCCGATATGTGAGGAAGGAGAGAAGTCTCCATTAAACACAGGCAGAGGCCTCAGGAAGAAAGATGAGCCATTTGCCTGATATTCTACAGCTGCCCTTTGAGAGAAAGCAAAGCAGCTGAGCCCAAAGAGAAATGAGCCCTGGGTGGAACCCAGGAAGCCTGAACCCTTGCAGATGTTGACAGCCATCTTGCTCCAACATGTGGCAACAGACTTTGGTGAGGGAAGTAACTTATGCTTTATGGCCTGTTAACTGTAAGCTTCTACCCCAAATAAATGCCTTTTATAAAAGACAACAGTTTTCTGGTATTTTGCATCAGCATCCCTTTGGCTGACTAATACAGTACCGCTCCTGCTGAAACTGTGTGTGTCCGTGTGTGTGTGTGTGTGTGTGTGTGTGTGAGACAGAGAGAGAGACAGAGAGAGAGAGAGAGATGAGGGATGGAAACATAGAACACAGTTTGTCTCCATTGGAACTCCCTGATTTAAGGATTCCTTACTACCAACAGAATTTATGTCTTACCTGACATTCAAGAACACTCACAATACGGCTGTACTTTCCTTCCCTCAGTAAAGTGGGAGCAGAAGGACCTCAGACTCCAGAAAAGTGATTTATATGTTCTCTGAAAATGCCTCATCCTTTACAGGTTTTACAACTTTTCTCATGTTATTCCTTCTGCCTCTAACAGCCCTTAGAACACACATAGTGAAACAAAAATTAAGTCCCATTTGACACCTATAAATTTTTTAGGTATTTTAATGGGCTGCAACTAATGCTAGTAATGTTTTTAGAAGTTAAGAAGTGGTTCAGTTAGTAGTAAAAGAAATCTAAAACTCAAAGACTTAGCCAATATAAGATTTATATTTTTTTATCACATGAAAGTAGCCTGGAGATAGTCAATCTAAAGCTATAAGGGCACTTCTACAATGTTACTGAGGATCTTTCTTCTTTTCCTTGCATAGTTTGTAGTTTCTTGCCTCAAAGTAATCTCTTGGCCCAAGATGGCTGCTAAATATCCAACCATCATAGTAAAAAGTGGTAGCAGGGGGAAAAGAGGATTCATTTCCAGTTGCTAACCCTTTTAAGGAGCTTTTCAAATAATCGATTCAATAAATTCTTCTTTCATCTCATCTACTACTCCTAGCTACAAGGAAGGTTGGGCACCCTGACCCCAGAATATAATCAGGGCCCATTTCCTGAGGCATATGGAATAGGTAATCTGTAGTTTTGTGAAAGCCTGGCACAATTAAATACAGCTGGTAGAGAGGCACAGTGGTTGAATTCTTCTGGTAGGCAAATTTTTAGTAGATATCAGAGGGATATTTATTTCTCCTCATTGAATCCCAAGTCTGTGACTTTATCTTTGGGAAACAATTCAAAGGGAGAGAACAAAGCACATGCATACATATATTCATTTTCCCATGATCTCTGTTACAGTTGGGTAGTTTGATGTAATTATGAATTCCAAAAATATAATTGGATCATGCTTGTAAACTGATCTGATAATCTGTGCATGATTGAGTTATGATTAGGGCCTTGACTGGGCCACTTCAGTAGGGCATTGAGCGCCACACCTTGGTGGGTGGGGAATCGAATATAAAAGGCAAGGCAAAGAACAGAGTCGAAGTCATTTTTGAGAAGCAGTCTTTGAGAAGCAGCTTTGATGTTGGAAAGAAGGCCCCAGGAGAAGAGAAGCCAGCCGTTCGCCTGATCGCCTACAGCTGACCTTGTGAAGGAACCAGGAGCTAAGCCCGGAGAGAAACGCAGGCCCGGGAAGAGAGGAACCCAAGAAACCTGAACCCTGGGCAAATGTCGGCAGCTATCTTGCTCCAACACGTGACAATGGACTTTGGTGAGGGAAGAAACTTATGCTTTATGTCCTGGTAACTGTGGACTTCTACCCCAAATAAATACCCTTTATAAATACCAACCCATTTTTGGTATTTCACATTAGCACCCCTTTGGCTGACTAATACAGAATTTGGTACCGAGGAGTGGGGAATGCTTTTGTAATTACCAAAATGTTGGAACGGTTTTATAAATGGGTAAGGGGTATTTTTTGGAGGAATTGTGAAATGCTTCATGGAAAAGGCCTAGATCACTTTGAAGAGGGTGGATGTTCCTACTCCATGTTCTGAGAAAGTTTTGATGTCCCATGGTGCAGAGAGGGTGAGTTTACCCCAGCAGTTGAAGAAGGTGGATGTCCCCACCCGATGTTCTGGGAGAGTTTTGCCATCCCAGGGTGCAGAGAGGGTGGAGCACATTCCTCAAATATTAGGGTGGTTAAGGTCAACACCCCATAGCTCTGAGAGGTGTGTACCTGTCCCCCATGGATTAGAAAAGGCCAGGTGGTCAACCCATTGTGCTGAGAGGGTTGAACCTGTATGCCAAGTGTTAGGGAAGGCCATGTGGTCAACCCATTGCTCTGAGAGGGTTGAACCTGTATGCCAAAGGTTAGGGGGAATGTTGTCTTCACCTCACTGTACTAGGGGGGCTAAGACTCTAACCCAAAGATTGGGTAAGGTGTGGCAATCACCCCAAAACTCTTGGAGGGTGAGGTCTGGAGCTTGGTTGACACCCAGATGCTTGATGAGGGTGGAACCAAGAAAACGGCCACTGGGCAAGCCTTTGGAAAGGGTGGATTCCCAAGTGGCCCCAAGGAGAAGAAACCATCTTCTTAAGAATGACTCTCAGACTTTGAAATCGAATGGAGGATGCCCTGCAGGTTTACTGAACTGTAGAGGATCCATGACTCATGTTTAACATCCCAATTTCTCCTTATGATATTGAAAATGTTTATCCTTTGTTTTTCCATTTGTGTATTGGAAGCAGTTAAATGGTTTTGTAAGTTTCAGAGGTCTACTGCAGACGGGATTTTGCCTCAAGATGAACTGTATTTCTTTAAACTGATTATGATATGATTTTGTATTTGAATTATTACTGATTTAAGGTTTTTTGAATATTGTAATGTGTTTTTGGAACTCAGAGGGTGGAGTGTTACAGTTGGGCAGTTTGATGTAATTATGAATTCCAAAAATATAATTGGATCATGCTTGTAAACTCATCTGTTAATCTGGGCATGATTGAGTTATGATTAGGGCCTTGACTGGGCCACTTCAGTAGGGCGTTGAGACCCACCCCTTGGTGGGTGGGGAATCGAATATAAAAGGCAAGGCAAAGAACGGAGTTGAAGTCGTTTTTGAGAAGCAGTCTTTGAGAAGCAGCTTTGATGTTGGAAAGAAGGCCCCAGGAGAAGAGAAGCCAGCCGTTCACCTGATTGCCTACAGCTGACCTTGTGGAGGAAACAGGAGCTAAGCCCGACGAGAAACGCAGGCCCAGGAAGAGAGGAACCCAAGAAACCTGAACCCTGGGCAAATGTTGGCAGCTGTCTTGCTCCAACACATGACAATGGACTTTGGTGAGGGAAGAAACTTATGCTTTATGGTCTGGTAACTGTGGACTTCTATCTCAAATAAATACTCTTTATAAAGACCAACCCATTTTTGGTATTTCACATTAGCACACCTTTGGCTGACTAATACAATGTCTAAGTGCAAAAATCTATAAATGACCTAAATTTCAAACAATAGGAAAAAATACCAGCATACTATATTATATTCACTTGGTGGATATTCTATCAATCCCTGTAAATGTTAATCATGAAGATAGGAACACAGAAAATGTTTACATGCAGCTTTGGAGAAAAATCAAAACAGGATATGAAGTTGTCATCTGTCTGTATGAGGATTAGAACAGAGACACCTGGTGAGATTACAGCCATAGTATTTTTTTTAACCTTTTCAAAAGTTTGTTTCTATATAGATATGTATAAACAAGTATTTCTTATTATAAAAGTATGCTTATCAGAGAAAATTTAGAAATTGGCAGAAAGAAACAAAGAAAATAATTCTTTTGTCCAGAAATAAAAATTATTCTATTTTGATAATGTCATCAGTAACAACATGAAATCTCAGAAGCCTTCAACAGTATATATCTATATATTTTTCTTGAGTCCGTGGGTTGCCTAGGGTATGACTGGTCTTCGTGGACTTCGCTCGCTTGGATCTAGGCTGCAGTTTCAGTTCATGATTGCTCCATGTTTCTGTCATTCTCCTGGCTCCATCAGGTTCCTCAGGTCAATTACCTCCCAGAAAGCACAGCAGAAGCATGCAAGTCTTCTTAATGTGTAGGTTTGGAACCGACCACTGACACTACTGCCCATGCTCTGTTGATCAAAGCATATAATTTGGCTGAGCCCAGCATAACCTTGGTGGGAAAGTGTATTTTCATCTACAGTGAATGGGAAGGGTGATGAATGCTTCCTGATCTATAATTCAAACTATCCCAGATATTATGTCCTTTCATGCCTTTTATAGGCTATTATAGAAAAGCCTTTTCTTTACAAAACAGTATCATTCTATATATATTATTATATGTTATTTTTATGTTTTATTATTATATATTATATTAATTATATGTTATGAACACATCTTTCCATATTGTAAAATATTCTTCTACAACATAATTTTTACTGACTGAATACAATTATATTTCATGAGCATAGCATGATTTATGCAACCTGATGGCCATGTCTACTGTTTCCTTTTTTTCTGCTTTTACAAACCATAAGGCAAAAAACATCTCCTGACAGTTAAATCTTTGCACACATCCATGATTTTTTTGTAGAATAAATTCCTAAAAGTGGATTTAATGAGAGTGGTAGCCAGCCTCAAGGTGGGCCCCAATGATCCTTGTTCAGTGTAATCATGCCTTTTGTATCTCCCCTCAGAGTGAATCTGGCTGGGCTGTGTGACAATGAAGAACAGCAGAGGTGCCTGTGTCTGACCTCTGAAGCTGGGTCATAAAGGGTGTTGTGGCTTCTGCTTTTCTCTGATGGATTTCTTGTCCTGAGGGAAGCCAATCGCCATCTTGTGGTCACTAGCCAAATCCCTTCTGAATTTCTGACCCACTGAAACTGTAAGAGACAAAAAAATAAATTATTATTGTTTCTTTAAGCCACTGGGTGGGGGACAGTGTGGGGACTATTAAAATTGTGAAACACAGATATCAGTCTGAGCACTTTATAAAAATCAAATTTCATTGTCCACATTGAACAAAGGTGAAGGGTCATTGCTACATGGCAAATGGTAAAGAGAATCTTCTCCTTCTTAGGCAAGACGTCCACAGATTCCCTGATACAAGTGTCCATTATTATTTCCAATATCTTAATGGACCCAGGCTTCTAAAGGCTTGGTAAGATCTACTATGAGGGCATTTTACAAGGTAAAATGAAGAGTCAGGTGACCATCTCACCTGGCAACAGTATGAATATATAAAATGATGACACTTGCCTTGATAGTTATAAAAGTCCAAAGCTACACATCATAGGTACATTTGCAAGGTTTAAATTGACTCTAATTTATGTAATATCAACTATAATAACCAGCATAGCAGGGGCTTTTTGTCTTTGTTTACCATTGTTCAGTACAGAAGAGAGAACATAACACATGTTATATGTTCAATAAATATTTATTGAACAAATAAATGAATGAATGCATTTTTCATTCTTAAGTATGTTTAATTTCTGCCTTATATTAGCTTATTATATAGTGCCAGATAACATGGTTTCCATTATATTTTGACCAACATTAAGATGATCTGCCAAGTAAGGTAGATTTAAATTTTCAAATCTGGATTGAAATGTATGTCATTTTTCTCAGATTCATCTTTTTTGTTTCTTAGCCAATAAGGTAGTATTATTTTTTAGGGATCTATAAACATGTAAGTTATGGACCTTAAAGAATTACTGACAATAACAGTAATTAATTAAATTTATTAAATTGACCCATATCACTTCCCAGTGAAGTATATTCACTTTCCCACTGACAGAGGTATGGTTTGATGATGCCCAATAAACCTTTGAGTAAAGTCAGATATTTTTAATGGACCTGCCTTAAACATTTTTCAATCCTTTCAAACTGAGCCATTAAATGTAGCCACTATACACTAGCAATGCAAAAATTGATGGAATGGTTACAAATATAAAACTGGGTTGGGAGAAAAAAAGTGAAATTAGCCTTTTTCTGATCACTCTATTCAGTAACACCTGAATAGAGTCCAACACATGTTCAGACTTTTCCAGTCAGCTGCATAGTGATTAGCAGATGCAGAGTGAGAGTTTATGTTTTGAAAAACAAGGAATATTATTGCTTTCCAAGCCCTGAACATTTAATTTGTTGGTGCTATCCAGATGAAGTGGATAATAATAGGTGAAGAAATACCAAGTCCAGCCATAAGCATCGTGAGAATTTAAACAGAGATATGGAAGTCACACAGGAAAAGAATAAATGTAAAATAAAGTTCTTGTTTGTATGGTTTTGTTTCTTTCTCACATCCCTCTTTAGCTAATATTCAGAATTGCATATTCCCTTATTACTGCTTCTGCTCTTTGTTATTTTATTTTATGGAGTTAATTATACATCTGAAAAAAGATATTTTTTCATCTTTTTACTGTATTACTGGCCATAAATCCCTACACCTTATCTTAATCAATGTGTGCTGACATCAAATTACAACCTCATATTATGTAGTCAATATAAATATGCTGATTTATTAAAGAAATTTATATATTTTCGTTGGTCTTTTCCCCCCAATTAGTGGTTATTGTTCCTGTGAGCCACGTAGTTGTTATCCTCATCGAATAAGTATTGTGCCTCAAATTTATTTCTTGTCTTTTGTTATAAGAAAGGGTCAGGACTTCTTATTTGTATTTATCAGTCTTTCATGCTGGACATTGTAAAATAAATTTGGGGGCCTGGGATATGAACTGACTAGACAGCTACCTGGAATTTATCAGGTTACTTGGTTCTGTCTGCCATCAAGATACATTACTGGGCAGATAGCACCAGGATGAAAATGATTATTGAGAAGATAAATGGGCTGTGAGAGAATTACAAGACTCTTGAGAGTATAGCAGAGAGTAGAAAGTTAGCTACCTTGGCCAAATAGATCACTCAATGTTTTTGTTTGCATCCATATGTCCAGGTAGTTTTGGAAACCCAGGAATAGTGTTCATTACCCATAGCTTTTCCCACCTCCTAGTTTCATTCTTGTTTTCTTGGCCATGACCCCACAGAGACTGCTACCTGGCCCCAAAATGTAATTATTCATTTGCTCCTATTGGGAAGACTAAAACGCATTTAGAATAAAAAAGAAGCATGCACTGAATACAAGTTCTACAAAGGAACTCCCTATATGTCTCATGGTGTTTTTTTCTTTTAGGACACAATGACAGAAAATAGTATTAGAATACGTGAATACTTCAGACAGATGAAAAGATAAATCTGATCATATGCAATATAGGTGAGTTGAGATAAACCAATCTTCAATCTAGGAGGGAAGGAAGGAAGGATGGAAGGAACAAAGAAAGGAGGGAGGGAGGGAAGAAACAATGAAGGAAAGAAAGAAACTATGGAAGAGTGATATCCTACATGAATTCCAACAGGATGCCAAATTCCTGAGCTTGTCTTCCGTGCTTATAGTGTCTAGAAGTCTCTAGAGCCCTCAGGAGCCCCACTGTTTACTGTGGCTGTCAATGAGATCCTGCTGAAAGGAGTATATGTGTAACCTCTGGACTCACTTTGACATCTCTAATCCATAAAAACTCATGTGTATATAGTATTTCCCCCTTTTGGTCAAGGTCTTTTTCCAGATGCATTATCTTAATGTATTTCACCAACTCTACTTTCTAGGTCAAGCTTTTAAATATCAGTGTGCCCAGAATTCATTTTATTATTTGTCTTTTGTTTCAATACAAGTTTCCTTAAGGATTTCAAGCATCGTCATGATTTTAAGTATTACATATATTTAGATTACTTAACATATTCTCCTTGATCATACTAAAATAGTTAGCCTCTCTCTCTCTCTCTCTCTTTAAACATCAGATTCATTAGTCCAACTGACCTCTGTGCATTTCCATGGGCATGTACCTCATCATGCTAAAGGTATCCCCACCCAAACTTGATTCACCTATGGTATTATATTTATGTACAGTTCAGACCATCCAGTAACCCAAGAAATAAATCTTAAACTCAACCTTGAGTACTGGTCATGATTTACCATGCCCTCCCATCATCAGTTACCACATCTGTAGTCTACCTTCTAGACAGCTACTGAATCTATCTAGCAATCTGTATAAACACTGCCAAAACCTAAAAGTTTTGACTGCTATCATTGCCCATGTGAGTTACTTTCAGGGAAAACTCCGTATTACCTAGATTCGGAATGATCATTTCCTTCCTTCTGGATTCAGTTTTCCTTGTATTATAGATACCCTTAGTTTTCTATGCTTTTATGACACCATATCTTCACTTATGCTACTTCTTCTGCCTTGCACATTTGCTCAACCAGTTTTGGTATATTTATCTCCCCTTTATAATCAAATCAGAGTTTATATGACACTCTCTCCAGGAATCTTTCCTAATTTGATGAATAGATTTTCTTTTAGCATTTCGACCTATGTCAATCATCAGGATTCTCAAACTTCAGTGTTCATCAAAATATTCTTGTGATAATTTGTGTCCAAAACTAAATGTAAATTCAAATATTATTTCAAGTTTTAGTGCTTTCTAAATTTTTCCTGTATACATCCATAACTTGAAAGAAAAACATTTTTTAAAAAAGTGGTATAGCAGCCCTTCAAATGAGTGAAGAGTGTCTGTACAAAAGTGATATATTTTTCCATCTGCTGGTTGAACAGATCTTGGGACACAATGATCTATTTTGAAGTGACTATAACCATTACAAAATGTTTCTTGTATCAAACAGATATCAGCTGAACTTTCAACTCATAGGATTTATTCAAGTTTTTGGTGTTTAATCATCTTTTGTGTTGTTTGCTTTCCATGATGGGCAATAAATTATTTAAAAACAGGTACCAGTATCCCTGATAAGTATTCTTTCCTTCTTTAGCTATTCTTCAAATGTGAAGTTTTTACATCTTTTCTCACCTTGATCATTATCATTTTTATGGCCACCTATATCTAACTAAATATTCTTATAAAACATAACCTTTGAATTGAACAAAATAAAACTGATGTAATCTTAGCTCAACACACTGGAATTATATGAATTCCCTTGGTCCTGTTATTGTAAGCCTCATCTGGATTTATTACATAGTCCTATAAATTGCATTTTGACTATCTGAAAAATCCACATATGTGTTAGTATCTTCTTTCCCTTTAACTCTACAGATAAGTGAGCTACTGAAGTATGTGTGCATATTTGAAGATATAAACTGTTTTTCCCTTATCATTTTCAGTAAAATACTTAGGCTCTAAAACTTTTCATAACCTGTTCTTACATTTCCCTACTAATATTTATCTTTTATCTTGTACAACTTTGTGATATTATCAGTATGTAAGGCATATCATGTGTGGAGGATCCATTCACATCTATTGCTGTCAATCTTTACTGAAATGGACACAGCTAGATAGAAAATAAATTTATGTTCCAGGAGCTTAGAGTCTTCTGTTACACAAATCTTCAAGGACTTTAGTACATTCTTAGTGGTGGTTATACTGTGAAACTCTCCCTAATAAAAATGCCTTTTAAAAAATGTATATTACTTTTAACTTGGTCTTTTGGAAACTTCATTCTAAAAGACTGGGTCTCTAACTTTATGATGCAATTCATTGGTAAACTAAATTTGCTTTATAGAAATTCTTATTAAATATATTTTGATGGGGTCCAATAAAGACAGAGCAATCAATATTTTATGTACATAATTTTTTCAATGATATTCAGTCTATGTCTAATCTATGAAATAGAGATCATGTGAAAATCAATTTGGTCATCTCCTAGTAAGATTTAATAACCTGGTATGTCAAAAATGTTTTATTAAATCCAGCTATAGTTCATCTTTAACAAAATTACACATGAAGTTGGAAGTCTCTTAGCTTGCAGAAGAGTTGCAAAATCATCTGATGAATGATTTAAAGAGGAACAATAAGCATTTATTGATAGCAATATTTAAGAGGTATGTATTTAATCTTCAGCAAGGATATGTAGGTAATTCAATGGATGATTATATCTTTATTTTAATTTTTGAGATATGAGTTTTGGAATTTTGTTTATGTGAAAACAACAAAATTTTTTTCAAGGTCAAGAGTGTGTGATTCTATCACAGATTTGTCTAGATTGGAAGTCAGACTTTCAATTTAGTGAAAAGGACCTGAAATGGAAAAAGACAGCCTGCCTGTACAGCCAGGCTTCATCTCTTACTATACTGCATTTTCCTCATATTTATGATGAAAACAATAATTGCCCGTACCCAACAGCATTGTTGTGAGGATACAAATATCACATCTCAAGTACTTAAGTGTAATGTTTGGCACATACTAATTACTCAGCTTTGTAAAGCTCCATAAGTAAAAAAAAAAAATCTGCACCTTTGTTTACTAATTTGTAATATTAACATTTTGCACTATTATAATTGTTTTGAGACTATTTTAATAGTGGAACTATGAGACCAAAAGTGCAGCTCTTTTGAATAAAGTCCCTAGAACATAGACAGCATTAAATAAATATTTAAATAAATGGCTGGAAGACTAGGTATTCTGGCTCATTCTGAAGCTTGAACATGTGAACTCCCATGCTTCTTCACCCCGGTTTCCTTGAGGCACTCCCTGGGATGCTCTACTGTGTAATACAGTCAGAATAACTGTACCAGATACCTCCTATGTTTGAGCTTCTTGTTTTATGTCTTATCTGAGGAGTCTTTTAGCAGGACTGATAAAAATGCTAGAATCCAAATACTAGGGTGCTGGTTTAGTTTCCCAGACTGCTCAATCACTGACTATGAAATGGGTCAACTTAAACAACAGGAATTTATTAGCTTACAGTTTTGAGGCTAAGAGAAAGCCCAAATCAAGCCATCATCCAGGTGATGCTTTCTCCCCAAAGACTGTAGCATTCTGGGCTGGGAGCCTGCAATCCTTGACTCCTCTGTCACATGGCAAGGCACATGGTAGCGTCTCTGGTCTCTCCCTTCTCTTCAGGGTTCATTGACCTTCAGCTTCTTGCTTCCAGTGGCCTTCTCTTTCTCTGTCTGAATTTCATTCTCTTATAATGGACATCAGTAATAATTTAAAGACCCAAACTGATTCATGTGGGGCACATCTTAACTGAAATAACTTCATCAAAAGGTCCTACTTAGAAAGCATTCACAACCATAGGAATGGATTACATTTATTAGCATATTTTTCTGGAGTATCTACAGCTTCATATTACAAGTGCATATTACACTTGTGGGTGACGAGAGAGAGTCCAGTGTAACAGAAGCAGGTTCGGTACTGTCCCAACAAGATTATTTGCAGATTTGCAGTACCTTGATCTTAACGCATTGGCAAAGCATGGCCTTGGTGACTTTTAGAGCAGGATTCACTGATCTACACAGGCAACATTGTCATGGCATTTGTCAACAGGTAGCATAACCCCAGACACAAATGTGCTCTGGAAGAGAAAAAAAGCCTTGAAAGTAAATAGCTTGAAAATGAAGTATCTGGCTCTTAGCTAGGTTACTAACAAAGTGACTAGAGTACAAGTATAACCATTTATTAAGCCCATTACCTTAACAAATTAAAGATCAGTTTTCAGGGATAAAGATAGAAACTGTGCTTCAAAAAACAGTCCACATTATGCAGGCTGACTTGCAGTCAGGTGTAATGCTATTCAGACTGCTAACATGTTAGCAAATAGGTTTTAAAATGCATCTACTTAAAGTCAAAATTTATGTTAGGAAGGAAGCAGAGCTCAATCTGTATGCTGAATTTTAGTGTGCTTTTGATAAGAAGGATTCTGAGACTCAGGATAGGGCAGTGCCTTAAAATTATTTGTAATTGCACATTTTTTTATTCTTATAAGAACAGCAAGAATTTTGCCATCTGTTGAAATATAACTTTTTAAATAGTGTTTCCACACTGACCTGATGCAACCAATTCTTTATCTTTAAGCGTCTTGTTTAATATTTGCTGAGAATCTTTATATATCCAAATTTATTCAGGAATCCTTTTTTCCCCTTTCTGTTGGAACTCATTTAGAGAGTTTACTCACAAACTCCTGGCAAATGACCACAGTGCTGGAAATCAAGTAGTTTGACATTCTGCTAGAAAGAGGAATGTTTTGGGATCTTTGGATCATATAAAGTAATGTATGCCCTATTAACTCTCTTAATCTCTGCTGCCTGCTTGCCAACTCTGTAACATTTCAATGGCATTTTCTTGCCATATCTCCTACTTTTATCCCTGGCAATGGACTTCCTGAAAATCTCTCCAGACACTGGTAGCCTGTAACTTATATAAGTGCTTTCAAACTTACTTTATGTCTTGCACTTTATCAGTAGCCCAATCTTTGGTTGGCCCTATTTCTAAGCATATCCACAACACATTCTTTATCCTCTTCCAAGAGAGACAGAAATTTCTTAAGAAATTGTACATTTACAGAGCTAAGCTAAGCATGATTTTTAGCCTGCAATGTTTTGTACGAGTTTTTTTTCACAGTCAGAAATAATTTTGTACATTTTTTGACAATTTTACTGAAAATCCCAGCCTGCAACAGACAAGCCACCAAAATTGGGAAGTCTTATCTTACAATAGTTTCTGTAGCTTCTTTCTAATGCCAAGTTTAGCAACTTGTATATCATGAAGACAGCAAGCTCTTGAAGTAGTTAAGAATAATAAATTAAAAGAATCTAATATATTGTTGCATTAAAAAGTCCCCTGAAGGATATTGTCAGAGAATACAGAAGTGACTGTAGCTTTCCTGGGGGTGCAGATTACAGATTATATCTCATACTGCATAACAAGTCTTTTAGGCTCTCTGGCCATTTGTCATCTGCATCTCATCTCCTCTCTCCTATATCCTCCATCTTTTCCTCTCTGGTCACTCCCATCCCTTTCTTATTCAGAGTAGTGTGGTTCTCTCTTGATATTTCCAATCTGCTTCTCTAGCAATATCATGTTTGATGGGAAAAAAAAATGTTATTATGCTTCTTAGATGTCTCAAATAAAGGTAAGGAATTTAAAAAATGAATAGTATATTTTTAGTATTGTAATTATTGGATAGTAAAATCATTGTCAGGTTCTTCTTACTAGAAGACTGATACAATTTCCCTTTCTCCTTAAAAAGTTCTCCACTTTATCAACTGCTGGATGTGGTACCATTTCCTGGGGTTCAAACTGAGGACAAACTCTGAATGAATTTATGCTTTATCTAAGTTAGCTCACCCTTTCTCTATCAATGAATACAGACCTTGGCAAGGGCAAATGGAAGAAGTACTAAGTCACTGCTGATGTCAAGCTTAAGTGAGGTGCTGCATTGGCTCGAAAGACCCAAAACGGATACATTAAAAGAAAAAAAGAAAAAAGAAAAAAAAAAAAAAAAGACACGACAGTTTTTTCTTCTTTTTCCCCTCTGCATGTGTGCGTTAAAAAGACGGAAGTTTGGTAAGGTCTTCCCAATGTGGTTGTTCTTGTTATTTAATGTAACCTGATTCTCAGAAAAAAAATACCAGATTTGATCATTGCTTTTTTGTGCTCTGCCATGAGCATTTCTGCATTATATGCCTGAAATACTTTTGAAGAACAATGACATTTTAATCAGGTCCGTTGTATATTGGTGCCCCTATCAAAATCTTCACTACTGCAACATCTGTGGTGTTTTTCCCGACCCCCACCCTTTTTTTAACATTCTTACTACTATAACTCCAAGATCAATGAATGCATAATTCTTCCATAATATGAAATTGCCTCATTGCATAATTGCAAAGAATTTGGAATATGGGAAATGTGTCTTTCAACAGATGCTAGCACAAATGCACACCATTTTCCATCCTTACATGAACTCATAATCTAGAAAAGAGCACTGAATGCTAATAAGATTGTTGAGACCACAGATTATTTTTTCCTAATCTGATTATACTTCTACTTTAAGATAATGAGAATGGGTTGGTTGAAACCTGACAAAATACAAGCTAAAGTCAAGATGCTTTGTACATTATTTCTTCATGGCAGATTTCCAGGTATAAGTCATAGAGCTATTCCAAAGAGATAACTGATTTAAATTTGTGAGAAGACTTTTGTTGCGGTTGTTGAAAAAAACTTACCGTACTTCTATAAGTGTTTAACATTGATTTGAAAGTAGGCAAAAAGTATCTCTGTTGTATGTATAAACATGTTCAAACACCACTATTTATTATTTTGACACATATTTTGATAAAAATTTCAATGCTACAAGCCAGAGGTTCTGAATGAATAGTCAGGAAAAACATAATAATGCCCCCAAATAAACCTCTTTCTTCTATAGCAGAAAGAGACCTCTACATGTAATCCCAGATGTGCACTCTAAATTTAGTTCTGTAAGTGATAGATAGGTGATAATCAACCAGGCCCTTGGTATCTCTGCCCTGCCAGTTCATCTGTAATCTTAAGGGGTTGAGCTGGTTGCTCTCTATGTTCCTGTCCAACACTTTAATTCTATGTACAATAAAGTTCAATAGAAGCAGGCAGTTTAAAAAATGGTATTTAGCCTATACACACTGTCTTGGAAATATCACTGCTTTGTTATTAATTCAGAAATAATAGAGTTTAAAAGTGATAATTCCATTGTCATTATAAGAGCACTTCAAGCTATGACCTTATATGCTACATTTACCTGACATTCTCATTTGTGTAAACTTCTATGGAGCAAACTTAAGTGGGTTAGTGGAAATTATGTTGTTTTCAAAGCATTTAAATTTTTTATTATTACTCAAATCCTGAACTTTTTATAAGAAGTGCTTAAAACTTTAGCACTTTAGAATCTTACTTTTTTGTCTTGAATTAGTGTTTCTTTTATTCTTTACTTTTTATGTAATATCATAAATACTCGTGCCAATTCTTCAAACAATGCACAAATTCACAAAAGTTGAAAGTCAAATACCATCTCTCTCATTCACAATAAACAAAAGTAGTGACTATTTACATATTCTTGGTGATCCTTCAAGACATTTTTCTATTCATTTACATACTCACATATATGCATTTTTATATACTCATATGGTATTTCTTTTTCATTTTTATCCACATTCTATATCCACCAAACATGTACTGCCCTTCTTTACCCTCCACCCATCCCCTGGTAACTTCTAATCTACTTCCTGTTTCTATGAATTTATTTCTAGACATCTCTCATAAATGACATCATACCGATATTTGTCCTTATGTGTCTTAATTATTTCACTGAGCATAATGTTTCAAGGTTCTTCCACGTTGCAGGGTGTCTCTGAAGGTCACTCTTTCTTAGGGCTGAATAATATTCTTTTATGTGCATGTATCTCATTTTATTTATTGTTTCATTTTTCATGGGCACTTGGATTTCTTACTAACTTTCAAATCATAATTTCATAATGAGAGAAGTTTCACTGCTCTAACATAGCTCTTGTCTCAAAGGTATATATTTGTAAACTTGCATAAAAAGCCACGGGAAAGAGAGAGGCCTAAAAATTACTCAATTCTTTTTTTTTTCCAATCAAGGAGAGATGATCTGGTTTGAGCTCTAGACGAAAAATAAGGATCAATTATAAAATTGTAGAGAAATCAGAAAATATGCAAAGTAGAGAATACTAGAAGTTATATAACTTTATTCTAAACTTGGCATTCATAATATGAATAAAGACAGAATTTAAATTATTTTTCTCTTAATATTGGTGATGCTGCTCTCTTGCCCTTAATATTTAAAAGAACTATTTATCCCAATTCAGAAAAATATCCTGCAAACTATTTAAAGTCAAGGAGCATAGGAGGAAAGAAGAAAAGCAGAAATCACTAAAAGAGGAAAAAAGGACAAAAAGGACCTCTTTCCCACAGAGCTTCTCTGCAGGTCAGATGAAGACTGTTTACATCTTATAGTTAGGTCCCATCAAACGATTTTATAGGTGACCAGTTGATTTAGGGAGGCAATCTTCTAAATCACTATTGTGATCTGAAGTTGTTTACTGCCCCATTTTATTTTCTTAGATATTTTCCCACTCTGTTTTTGATAAATTGACCCAGAATTTCCTGTTTAAATATTTTTAAAGAGATTAATCCAGGGTTTATGCAAAATTACTGCAAAAGTAAAGATAGAATGGCCCATATCAAAATACAGAATGAATAACCTAAAAATAACTCCAACAAAAAAAATTGTACAAATGGATGTTTCCCTATATTATCAAAGAAATTAAATACAGTTTGGAATAGTTTAGTTACAAACACTCAAATAATAGGTCTGATAAATAGCAGAAAAAATGGTCTTTTTTAAAAAAAGATTTATTTGTTTATTTTACTCTTTTTTAATCCATTTTAACCTCCCCCTAGTGCCCCCGTTTTTGCTGTTTTGTGTCCATTCGCTGGACAGTTCTCTGTGTCTGTTTTCTGCCCTCTCTTGTCATCCTTCTCCTCCTGTCTTCACCGGGATTAGATCCTGGGAACCTCCGACGTGGGAGAGAGGCGTTCTGCCACATGTGCAACCTCATTTCCTGGTTGTTCGGCACATCTCGTCTTGGCTGTCCCCTGTGTCACTCTCCTGTTACGTCATCATCTTGCTGCATGGCTCGGCAGGGCCTGGCATGCCCAAGAATGGGGCCTGGGGGCTTGCCCGCTCATGGGACCTGATGGCACGCCTGCGTGAGGCCTGGGGGCTCGCCTTCTATATTTTTTCTTTTTATTTTACTGGGAGGTCCCAGGGATCGAACTCAGGTCCCTCCATATGGGAGAAGGATGCCCAAGCATTTGAGCCATATCTGCCCCCCAAAATGGTCTTTGTCTTAGGTCTTTTTCCCTAGAAGCAAGAGTTAGAGGGGATTTTTGTGCAAGAGATTCATTTAAACACTTCCAGAAATGGATGTAGCCAAAAGGTAATCTCTTGAAGAGAGCAGGGATGTAGGTCTAGACGCAAGAGCGCACAGCAGTTGGAGAAGGCAGGCAGGGAAACAGTAAATGGGACCCAAAGACAACTGTATATAGGACCAGCAGCATCAGCTAAAATTGTCTTGGTTTGTGTTCCCCTAGAAGTAGACAAGTCAAGGACTCAAGTGAAAACAGTTTATCTACATGATAATCCCATCTAAAACACTTGTAGGTGAGTGGAAAAGTGAAATGGGGGGAAAAAGGAAAGAAAAAAAGTTAAGCAAGTTTCCCACTGCAGGCAACTGGAGCTTAGTTTCACTGGGAGGTAGGTAGTTTCTGCAGTCAATTCTTCTGCACACTAAAAAAAAAAATAAAAAAAAATCGTGCCTATTTTAAAGTCTTCAAGAGAATAGAAGAGATAACATAACTGAACTCCATTTACGAGCCCAGAATAACCAAAGAATATATTATCATAATTTTTATTATTATTTTTCAAATTCAGGAAAAATTAGTGTTAGAAGTTAAATTGTGTTGAACTTTGAGAGGAAAGAAGGAGACACGATCTTGTGGTATTGTGGGTATGTTTACTTTGTGATTACTCATTGAGCTGCATACTTAGGACTGATAAGCTTTTCTGCTGTATACTTTAAAAACTTTTTAAATAGGTAATTCCCTGAGATGGCCTCTGTGTAAAGGCAGTTATAAATTTCAGAGCATTGCAGCTGGAGCCCTTGTTCAATTACGATCCCTGTTGTTGGCCCTTCATGGCTGCTCTACTGGCACTATATCAATTTCATTTTCCTGAAGAAATTTCTCTCGAAGACCACAAACCCAACCAACCCAAACTGGCTGACTTCTAAGCCTGATGCATAAATTTCATCCTGGAATCTTCCTCTGTCATAATCTTGCTCATTCACTAAATGCATTTCCTGAGTTACAGTCTCTGTTTTCCTTATCTATGTCTTAGTATTAACTGGACTATTCCCTTAATTTGATGTAGGGCAACTTTTAGAAGCTTCATGTAAACGGGGCATGGAGATACACTGTTGACATCCTGCATGTGTTAAATGTCTTTATATTTCTAACACTTTGCTGGATATATGGTGGTTTCTACAAATCTAAGTTAGTAATTATTTGCCTATAATTTTGGAGGTTTAATTTTTAATTGAGAAAAACTTTTCATACAAGTGTACAGATATTAAATGTAAAATTCAATGACTTTTGACAAATATATACTTATATATACTTTTTTTACTATCATCTAAATACAGAACTTTTTAACATCATCTAAATACAGAACATTTTAATTAATTCAGAAATTCCCCTCACTCCTACATCCAGTCAATGCCCACTTTGCATAGGCTCTGTTCTGATTGCTATCACACTAGAGTAGTTTAATTTATTTTTGAACTTCATGGCAATGGAATCATACAGTATGTATTCTTTGGTGTCTGACTTCTTTTGACTCAACCTAACGTATCTGAGATTCATCTATGTCATTGCTGAATAGTGTCCATTGTTGAAAATACTACAACTTCTTTAACAATTTGTTTATCCATTCTCCTGTTGAGGAGCATTTTAGACGTTTCCACTTCTTATACTATTACAAATAGGTGCTATTTGTACATATGAATTTGTACATATGTACATATGAATTTGTACATATTCATATGTAAGTCTATCGTGAATATATGTTCTATTTCATTTGAGGAAATACATAGCAGTGAATTTGTTGGGTCAGAGGATATATGAATAGCTTTATTAGAAACTGATAATGTTTTTTCAATACGTTTTATTATTTTACACTTCCACCAGCAATTTATTAAAAGTGGAGATGCAACACATCCATAGTGACTTCTGATATTTAGATTATTTAAATTTGAGCCATTTTCATTATCTGTGCTTATATAACATTGTGGTTTTATGCAAATATACTTGATAGCTAAAGTTCAGCCATATTTCTCTGAATGCTTTTCAGATTTCTCTTTATCTTTGTTTTTCACAGTTTTGAATATGATGCACCTATTTTCTTTGACTTTCTTCTGCTTGAGACTTATTTAGCTTATTGGATCTGTAGGTTGATATCTTTATTTTAATCATGAATTTGGCAACTATTAGTTCAAATGCTTTTTCCTGAACCATTCCCTCTCTTTGTCTTTTGGAATTGAAGTTTATTTACAGCAGACTTCTTAATATTGTTTCTCATAATCCTGAGGATTTATTAATATTTTGTCAATCTTTTTTTAAAAATTTAGGTTGGATAATTTCTGTTGATCTATCTTCAAGTACACTAAGTCCTTTTTTTTAATTCAGCTTACAATCCCATTTACTTTTCATTGCAGATATTGTGCTTTTAAGTTTAGAATATTCATGTCAATTCCATACATTTGATAGTTTTTATTCCCCATCAGTTCACTCATTTTGTCCATCTTTTCCTTAACATTATGAACAAATTTATGATTGTTGTGCCAAAGGTAAACTGAGCCATTTAAAAATTTTTCTTCAAGTTTCTTTGGGTTACAAATGATTTGCAAATTGGACAGCCCAAAACTGAAAATGGTAAGGAGCTCCACCAATGGAGTAGAAAGGGGGGCAGCTTATTTAGGATAAACATGAAAGTAAGCAAGGGAATCTTCTCATTGTCTCATGTTAAGTTTCCATTTTATATGGGAGATGGTATTACAAAGCAGAGAGCACATATATACTGGTAGTATGTTTATCCATTCTGATAAGCTCTGACTGAAAACAGTTATCACCAAGTGTTGCCTATCTGAAATTCTGCATGGTACATTCCATTGTTCCATTTTCTTGGAAAGTCTGTGAAGGTCAATTGTTTTTGTTTTCTGGAAAATCCTTTCCCAGAGCTGGGTTCCTCCAGGCAGGGTCCAATGCAGGCAGCCATTTATTTTACTTAACTGTGGTTTTAAAGTCCTTACTTGATAATTCCAACATTTCAATTATTGTGTTTCCATTGTGTTTTTTGTTTGTTTGTTTTTTATTATAGGTACCTTTTCTTCTTCACATGTATGATTAAAAAATTGTTCTGTACTTTGTGGGTGATGTGTTGTAGGGAGTTTGAATATGTTACCTCCCTTTAAAGACTGTTGACTTTTATCCTGGAGAGAGTTAAATTCATAGCAGATCTTTATTGTTAGGCTTGTCTTTATTAGTGCAGCATTACTTCAGTTTTGTCCTTAGTGTTAGGTCTTCTTTCTTCACTGATTTTCTTTGTCTCAACGGCATACCTACAATCCAGTTCTGCAAGATATATGGTGTCTCCATTCACCTTTTAGACCTGCAGTGCTCACCGTACTAGGCCTTGCAGAGTTTCTCCCTGTACATGTACAGTCACATAATATTATAATATTAACACATTAATATTTTAATAGGCTAACTCTGGTATTTCGGCCCTGTGTTATCTGTCCCCTAAGTTTTAGTATTGTGTATTTGTTAGAGTTCATGAGAGAATGTTTTCATATTTGTTATATGGTCCCCTGCCTTGTTCAATCAATTCAAAGTGTACACTCAGTGGATCTCAGTTTCATTACAGAGTCGTGCTGTCATCACCTCAGTTTGCTTCAGAACATTTTCATTAATCCAAATATTCCTGAAGTTTTAGAAAGCTAGTGGATATGACAGAGTTTTCTTTGGGTACCAGAAGCTAACAAAAGCAAACACCTTTCGTAGCTTTGCAATTGGCTCTGCTTTTGGCTGGTGCGCTCCTTCAGAGTTTAGCCCTCCTATGGAGAAGATCAGCCTCAACCAAAGTACAGTGCAGGATCTTCTCTGTCTTTTCTGAGACTTCATCCTGTCCTGGGCTTTTGCTTGCTCCTGGCCTTAGGAATTCCCCTATTTACAGGAATCCAAATGTCTCCTCTATTCCCTATGAAATAAACTTTCTTCCCTTCCCAGGATCTTTATTGTATGTCTTAAAAGCAGGTAATCCTTTGTCCCAGGCAGCTTTGACTTGTTTCTTATACTGCTTTGGAGGTCTATAAGCTGTTTTTGCCTGAAGGGTAAGTTCTTGAAGGATGAGCCAGAGAAGAGTTTCTTTGTTCAGTCTCTCAGTCTGTCATCCAATGGATTGATACCAACATACAAGCACCCTTGTATGTACATGGAGTTACTGTTCTCCCTCTGGAATAGGACCTTTGACCAACAATGGAATGCAGGCTGGCTCCACACAGTGCTGGGAAAGAAGTATGAGAAAGGACAGTAAGGAAACCACATGCTTCTCTTATAATTTTTAAAGCTGCATTTTCTTGATTTGGCACTTATCTAGTTGCAACTCTTTAATTGTTTTCCTCAGTTTTTGAAGAATATGGCTCTGCCAAAGTTAGGCAATTATTCAAAGATTTTGTGGGTAAAATGACACTGTAGATTATCTTAGGCCACCAATTTAGTTGACCAGAACTCCACCTTCATTTAATGTCTTTTTGCTCTGTTTTCTAGGAAATTTGCTCAACTTTATCTGCCAATACTTAGTCTTAGTTTTTAACCTCTGCTAAAATATTATTAATGTCTGAGTTATGTTTCTGTTCTTAGAATTTTCCAGTTGTGTACTATCTGTTTTTCCATTTCTTCTGAGAATATTGATGATAAATTATTGTTTTTCTTTTTATTTTAGTCTAAATCTGCCATATTAGAAAATTTGTTTAGATATCCAATGATCCTTTGACGTCTACTCATATTTCGAATTGGGGCACACAAAAGCTCATCGAACCTCTAAGTGTAGGGTTGTGGTGGTTTACTGTGGTTTCTTACATAATTGGACTATTTGTTGTGAAAATTCTGTTACCTCCCTCTAAAGACTATCTTATTTGGCTGTTCAAATTGTTCAAAGAATTCTCTGATAATTTCCTGCATAGAAGACATAGGCTTAGCTGCTGATTTCTGCAAGTTGACTGGGAAAAGCTTGTTGTTGAGGATGATTTTATCTCAGCATTTAGCATTAAATTAATACTCCTGGTTTAACTATGATGCCCAACCCTCAAATTTTTCTGTTGACCTGCAGTCCACAAAGGATCTCTTTCCCCTCTTAATGAATAATCTTACAGTCTTTGGTTTGCGTAGGAGGGAAATGGTTGCTCAGATGTATTTATGAGGGATTGGCTCTGAGGATCTAATAGGGTCTTACAGTTTTTCCACCAGTCATCCTATTTTTATTACTACCTTTGCCCTCACTTTAAACAGCATCTAGTAATGCCCTTTCTTGCATCTTTTTGGGATTTTGAAGTATTCTAATTTTATCCCACTGCTCATTTAGAATTCAGCTTTTTGTATTGGTGAAGTTAGTTATCACTCATTCATCTGCTTTCCACTTTTCAAAATTTTGTTGCAATTGTCTCCTTATTCATTCTCTTTTTCCTTTTGAATTTATGCCATTTTGTATCATTTATGTCATTTATATGGGCAGGGAAAGAAAAGAACCACTTGTGTCCAATCTGACATCTTTAAACAAAGTCTCAGCTGAATTTTCTTACAATCACAATCTACTTCCAACTTCAAAACTTACTTTATCTACTTCAAGCTGATTACATTCAGTTTCTTTAAGTTCCTAAGATTTTAAGATTCAATGGCTTAAAGTACCATTTGCACTCTGTCTGGAATGCTTTTTCCCACTGGTATTCTGTTCCATGCTTATCGGCATGTTATTTTCCCTGTTGGCTCAGTAAATGTTTCTTTCTCCTTGAAACCTTCTCAATTCCTGCTAAATGAGAATTAAATGCTTGTTCAGAGCCATTCAAAAATATTTGTCTGGGATACTAGTATACATGTTATAGTGTTCTGTCTTGCATTATGCTTTATATTTATGTATCAGTATCTTGAAACACTTTGTAAGTCTCTTAAGCACAGGAATAGTTTTGCTCTCCCACCCTCTACAATATGTATCTCATATTTTAGCCATACTGAATTAAAGATATTCAGATGTGTCATAGAGTCACATCTTCTCATATTTTTCCCATTCCTGTAAACTTTCTGGTCCCTCTACTTAAAATGACCTTCCTACCTCTACCCAATACTTAGGATATCCTCTTCCTCACTTATATGTATTTAAATAACATATTTCATTAACTCCCTCAAGAATGGTGAGATATAATTAAACTTTTACCAATCCCATTATGGCACTTAACATACTATAATATTGTGGTTTAATCTTCTCCTGCAATAGAATACAGCTCTTGAAGACAAGGACTATATCCTATCCACCCTTTTAGGTTCCTACAGTATAAGAAGGTACACTAAAACGTTTATTGATTTGTACTTCTTGACCTATTACAGTTGGATAATCATGCAAAATCGTCTCAAATTTTGGATGTCATCCAAATTATCTGTGAATCTTGTCACTTTCAGTTATAATTACACACTTATTTATAAGCATTCTTTGAATTTAAATGAGTGTTTTGGACCAAAAATGATAATTGTGATCAAGGAAATATAAGGTCAATTCTTATTTGAATGATAATGAATCTTGATTGTCATTTAAACATAATGATAAGATGTCTATTGTCATTTATAATACCATTCTTTATTTTATACTTAATTTGGTTTTATAAATATAGTTCATTTTCAGTGACATTTTGAAAGAGATTTTCTCCAACAGAGTTTTCAATGTGAGCAGATATAATTGATTATAAGAAACAGAACATATTTTATATTTTTATCATAGTTCCTTCTTTTTTCATGCATGTTATATATGGAATACACTTCTGTGTATATTTATTTATTATTTTTAATTCTAATACACCTATATGCACTCCTAATTTCCATAGATATTTGCATAGATATTTCAAAATTATTGGCTGATTCTAAAGGATTCTGTACTTTATTGCTACTGAAATGGGCTAGTAGCTAAAATGAAAATGTGATGATAAAGAACCAAATCATCACAGAATATAGAAAATGATGACTCCTGTCACCCTTGAGTCATGTATGAAAAGCATGTAGTTTTTCTATTTTTCTATTGGAATTTGTCTAAACATGACAAGTTGAGCTAAAGATCTCTGCCTTGCTCATAAGTCAGCAAATATGTCTTAAAGAAGAAACAGTTTTCATCAGAGCTGACTGATGATTAGTTGAAGCCAAAAACTGCAGCTAGGAATAGAGTACTGGAAGGAAGACTAAAGTAAATGGTGAAAATAATGCCATGTGAAATTGAATAAAATGAGAAAAAGTGAAGTAGACTGAATAAAATTAACTAGAAGATTGGACAAGAGAGATTACACTAGACCACAAAGAGACCTAAAGAGACAGAAATGTAGGAGCAGGGAAAATCAAGAATTTTATGGTCAGAAATGCCATAGTTTCAAATAAGAGAAATACAACTGAAACTGACAACAATAACAATTTCAGAGTCTGTATGTGTGTGTGCATGTGTTTGGGGGGAGGAGCTGTTATATAAATGAAATATCTGTAAAATAAACCATGTTGGATCAAAATGCTAAACTATACTGTTAAAAATTGTTTATGCCTCTCTTTTATCTGTCTTCATTCTTGTCTTGCTCTCCTCATATTGTGCAAAGATGGCCACTAGAAATTCAAGACTAACATCCAACCAGCTTAACAGATTTGGTAGAAAGTGAATATATATTTATTATCAGATACTGCAAGCTCTTCAAAATTCTTTTCATTGGACAAATGTATGCCACAAAGCCATTCTGAACAAACCACTGTAGCCGGGCATATGAATTGTATTGATTGAACAAACTAGATTGGGTGACCAACACTGGAGACTGTCAACTTCAACTGAAATACATGAACTAAGAATGGATGAACTGTTTCCCCAAATGAAAATCTGGATACTGTTATCTGAGGATGGAGGAATTGATTCTGGACAAACACAAACAAGTAAGCAAATAAGATATACAGGAAGGAGGTAGTTCATACAGTGATAGAGAGAAAAGCAGGCTATATTGTGAAAACAAAATGTGAAATATGGAAATAAAGGAAGAAGGGTGAAGAAGGAAAGGAAATATAAGATGGACATAAAGAAAAGGATTAAAAAGAGGTATAGGAATAAGATGCCAAATGTAGTCTCAACTGACTTTTATGAACAAAAATATATTTAATATTTAAAACCATCTGGAAGAAAAAACATGTTCCAAATGCCTAGACAAATGTGATCCTAGATCACACAAACAATCAAAAAATGAGTATGTATCACAGACCACATAATGACTTACGTGATAGATACAGAAAATATTAAGTGATGGTTAATCTTTTCTCATTCCAGCAAGAGAAAATCAGAAATATATATTCTGGTATACACACACACATACACACACAAACCAGTAGGTCTTGTATATAAGGATTATGGGACCTTAGAATTTAGAGTTTTGGGCATGGTGATTGAAAATCTGAGACATAGCTTGTGTTCTGAGTTCCATTTCCTTGAAAAGCTAGTTAGTTTGATGCAGTTAACAAAACAAAAAAGTATCCTAGTCTCCCTTTCCAAATATGCTTTCTCTCTCACTAAGTAGAAGGAGGCACATTTATATTTAAAGTAGATACATGTAAGAAAAATGCATCACTATGGCTAAATTCCTGGCTCCAAATGTAGCTAATTTCAAACTTGGAAACAGCAGCACTAACAAACACAATAGAATTCTGCATGGCTATATATGGGTGCTGTTTCTATTATACATAAAACACTGCAAACCTTTTTGAAGTGGTTAGGGGCTAAAGGTTGAATGATTGTAATGAAGCAAAATTGCAGGTTCCCAAGGGCAGGGTGGAAAAGCAAATTAACTGTGTTTTTAGTTCCTAGAAATTACTTTGGCAATTAAGAGGTGTTCATATGTGTGCTTTGACTGCAAGCAGGGCACCCAGTGGAATACCCAGACATTTCTTAATGTATGTTGGCTATTACTTCAGCAATTATAAAAGGGATATAAAATGCTAACATGCACATTTCCAGTAATATGGCTTTCAGTCCCTGTACCATCATTGTAGAAATGTATTATGTGGCTTCTTTAAACCCAGCTTGCTCTGCAAGGTCAAGGCAGTCAGCAATTCATTCCTTGCAGAGTAACTGTTTTATTAGGTAGCATGGAAGTCAAAGCTTCCTATTTCATTAAATGGCAATTAAGTAATTTAAAAATAATACTAAGTCTCTTAATCAGCTTGTTTTTCTATGTGTACCACAAGGGACTTTGGCATTCTCTAACAATTAATAAGAAAAGTGCTTTACAAATACAAGTAATGCTTTTAAGCTTTGAATTTTCCAGCCCAAAAAGAGGTTTTTAAAATATTTGTTATATGAAAATAAGAGAAGAGCTTTTAATGGGTTAATGTGGTAATTATCCATTGTTAGAGTATATTTTCTTTTACAGTAGTTTAGACCAAAAGCAGGTATATCACACATGAATAGTTATGTGTGTGAACAAATAAAAATCCTATAAATATACATGAATTCATTTTGTTGGTTTTCTTAAATATATATATTTTTAAACTGTTCTTTAGAGAAAATTGCATCTTAAAGAATTATCTATTACTACATAAACCATCCAAAACGTTAGTGACTAAAACAACAACAAAACATTTAATTTGCTCACAAATATGCAATTAGAGCAGGGCTCGGCAGAGGCAATTAACCCTGCTCTACAAGGCCTCAACTGGGATGGTTTCCTGGAGTCTGGGGAATCCCCTGTCAGATGGTTCACTCACCTGAGCAGCAAGTTAGTGCTGGTTTTCAGTGAGGAGCTCTGCCGGTGTTATGGGTTGCTCCTCACTGGTTACTTGGGCATGCTCTGAGCAGGGTGGTTGGCTTTTAAGAGCAAGCATCCCATGAGTACAGGTGTAAGCCGTATTGTCTTTTTTTACCTAGATAGGGAAGCCACATATCATGCCTTCTGGCAGGGTCATAACCCGTCCCTGATTCAAAAGGAGAAAAACTAGACTCCAACTTTCCATGTAAAAAGTGACAAAGTCATCTGGGGAAAAAAAAAAAAAAGAGCTATCAGGTAGGAAATATTCTTGAGGAAATTTTGGCAAATAAAATCTGTCTCAATTATCAAATATCTATTCAAGACCTCAATAATTATACAAGAAATACATTCCACTCGATTGGAGTCACAAGAAAAGAACTTCTTTTAAAAATGTTTTTGAAATGTTGGTCTTCATTCTTATCTACCAGATATATTCAGTATAATACAATGGAAAGAGGAAATGGTTTAGAGTCCAACATTGTAATCTAAATCCTATGGTGACTATCTGAGAGATACTGGGCAAGTCATTTAACTTCTGAGTACTTTGCCATTCATCATGAAAATTAGGTCTATTCAATGTTTCAATATGTATTAATCTATTGTAACAAATGTACCACACCAATGAAAGATGTTTTTGGGGGAAAGTGTGGGAGGGGAAGGGGTGGCGTTTATGGGAATCCCCTATATTTTTGACGTAACATTTATGTAATTTAAAGCTTTTTTAAAAATAAAAAAAAAATTTTTTAAATGTTATCCAGTAAAAAAATATATATATATAGGTCTATTAAGAACTATTTTGCAGCAATATATGCAATGAAGATTAAATGAGGTAATGATATAAAGAACTTAGCACATAGGAGTCACTAATTTTTGTTTAAAGCAAATATGTTAACAATGTCACGGTGTCATTATTAAATGTATGAAGACAGTGATAACTTTATACCTAGCAAAACAACACAAAATGATCTCAATGTACCTTAGACACATTAATGATATGCAGGGGAGATGCCTACAGGTTAATTTATATAGGGTTACTTTGGAAGGTCATGAATTTCAACTTATATTACTTATAATTTCCCATACCTGATACTCCAAAAATCTCCCTCCTTATATTGCTGGAAGGAGAAATACTGTAAACTAAACAGTTTTGTTTTTTTTCTAGGGCAAGGAAAAAATAAAATCACCTACTATAAAAATGTAACACCCTTGCTGTTGTTGTTACTGCTAATTCACAATTAAAATGGATCTGGACAAATCAAACATCCTGAATGACAAACTGAAGAACTCATTGCAGTCATCTTCAATTTGCCAATGACCTATTTAACAGTCTATAAACACATCATTATCTAAATGTAGAACATGATCAACTCTGTATCTTATTGAATACTGGCATACATACATCTTAAAAAGAGAAATAATTCATATAAGCACAATCAAAATGCCTAAATCAGTCTGTTCTTTATTATGATGATGTTTAATTTATTGAATTAGTAATTATTTAACCACACATCTATCTTTCCACATGCCCCACTCACACAAGTCCATACTAAAATTTAGAATAGCAAAAATTCAAGTTTTGAAATTATTTTCCATTTCCTAACATATACATACACACAGGCACACACATAGTACAAACACATGCATATATCAAGAAATGCTAGGATTAGATTCAAACTATGTGTATATTTAATACATTGTTAACTTCTTTCTGTTTGCTTTTGAAGTAGGGAAGAAATCTTCCAGTTTATAAAATTAAAAATTCTCTTAAATATCATATGTGCAAAAGTAACTGCAAATTAACATAATTTATTTCTCCTCCTAAAGTTTGAATGGAGAAATACTGCACTATTTAAAACTACGTAAGGGATACAACTTCTTTCCTTCTACTGCTATGGAATTCTAATATTATTTTATTATTCCTTGTCTGATATAAATACATCTGACTGACTTTTTGTCAGTTCTTGTTGTTTTATGGGATAGAGAAATAGGTCAATTGAAACACAGATTGTTGTTATTGAAACGTGGTAGATGGGAAGTGGCAATTAGGAAAAAAAATTTCTAATACACTAAAAGAAATTTTCTGGGATGAAGGAACTATTTTTTTCCTACATGTGCTGAAATACTTAAAATAGATTCACTAATCTTTGATTTGAGGCCTCTAAACAAGTTTGGACAATGAAAAATCAATATGAAATTTCATTTTATTTTTTATAACTTTAATTTACAGTTATCCCTTCGACATTAGGGTTCCCCAGCAATCTGGAAAATCTGTGTAAAATTTTTTGGCCCTCCCCTTCATACCAGAGGAGAAGTCTGATTTTTTTTTTCTTTTAAGGGATGTATACAGTACCATATTGTAAAATTTGGGTATAGTTATGTTATTAAAAGATAACATATTATACAGTACTATACAATTTTTTTCTTTTTTTGCATTTCTGAGTTTCTAAACCTTTTCTGTGTCCTCTGCTGGCCTTCATATGTCCAGTCTGTGGCTTCTGCAAAACTCCCCCCAAATTCCCATGTATTTTCTTAAGCCAGTGATATATTGAAATGACAATGGAGAAAGTCACAATGTGGAAGGGAAAACTGTATTTAACAAATTATAGAAATGTTTCACTAACCTATATGTTTCTGGTAACCACAGCTATTCAATAAATTTACAAAACAGGACCTTATTTGTTTCAAAAGCCACTTTGGTGGAAGCCAGTGTAGCTTAGTGGTTAAGCATTGGCTTTCCATATACTAGGTCCCAGGTTTAATCCCTGGCCCTGGTACCTGCCCCATCGCCCCCCCCCCAAAAAAAAGAAGCCACTATGGCATGAGGTGGCTCTTACAGGCACATGTTTCCATTTCTCTTCTTTCCTCCAGAGTGAGCTCCCCAACTCCATGTAGGTAACCATAACCAAGTGAGCCAAAGAAATGTGAGGGAAAGATATATGTCAACTTTAGGTAGAAGGCTTTGAGAGAGAGTGCATGATTTCATATTTTCCTATCTGTGCCATGGAGAACTGTCTTCTGAAGTGAACATGAGCAGACACCCCATATTTCTCTACTCTCAATTCACAATGATCATGTATAAAAGGAAGGCAAGGTGTGTTGCTTTAAGTCATCCCAATTGATGCCATGCCCCAAATACCTATCAGATAGCCCATGCATTAAATTATGTTACATATCTGACAAATACAACTTTGTTGAAACTTTGTCCACTAGTGTCATTGACAGACATAATGAATCCATCTTGGCCTTTTCAATCTAAAACCAAATGTGACATAAGAATCTATTCCAGTCAGCATTCAAGATTGCTGCCATCAATGTTGGTTTACCAGGTGTAATTTAATCCTGAAATATTTTTATTTAAAGTACAACTACTCAGATGTAATAAAGAGAAAAGCTTTGATTATGTTTGTTTCAGATTTGAACACATTAAAAGATATAAATTAGTAGGAATAGGGAAATCAATGATTGACAGCAGAAGAGGGAAACTATTGACACAAAGTCTCAGAAATATTTTTTGAAGAATATAGACCTGAGTATATTAACAGTATAATAATTAATGTTCATTAGCATGATACTGTATTTAAAGTAAAACTATGGAATGATGGCCACAGTTTAAGTACCTTTTTTTACACAAGGTGTTTCTATTGTTTTCAGTAATCTCTTATATGCAGATATCACTAAGACAATGACTTCTTTTTCCTCCTCCTCCTCCTCCTCCTCCTCTTCTTTTCTTCTTCTTCTTCTTCTTCCTTCAAGTGAAAGAACAGAAGTTTCTTCTCTAATGTTAACTATTTTCTGGGGCAGGGCATTTCACCACTACTTATTACTAATAAGACAATAGTAATTATTCCTTGATATGAAAGAGAAATTAAAGACATTTTAAGGCTTCTCAAATACAAGACAAATTTTAAGAATTTAGAAAAGAGTGACCGTTTATCAAAAGGAGACAATTTGCAGAATGGGCAACACTCTATGCTGAGACAGTGTTCTGTTTTATCCTGAGAAGAAGCACACTTAAATAGTAAATACAATGAGTTTACACTAAGAAAAATATTACTGGCTAAAAAATCAATAAGGAAAGCAAGCCTTATTAGGGGGTGGAATGCTAACAAAACACATATACCCTCAACAAAAGGCCTAGTTTTGGGGGAAATCAAGACACAGGTTTAAAGAATGTCAGAATGCCCTAGCGGTTATGCAAGCTCAGAGAGCCTTCATTTTGTTCATTGTTTGCGCTCATTGTCTGCTTGTTTTTTTTGCTCTTTGTTTTTTTTTCATTGTCTGCTCATTGTTGGGGTTTTTTGCTCATTGTCTGTTTGTTGTCTGTTTTTTCTTTAGGAGGTCCTGGAAATTGAACCCAGGATCTCCCCTGTGGGAAGTGGGTGCTTACCTGCTGGAGCCATATCTGTTCCCTGCTTGTTTGTTTTTGTTTGTTGTCTGCTCATTGTTTTTGCTCAATGTCTGCTCGTTGTCTGCTCATTGTTGGTTTGTCTTCTTTAAGAGGCACTGGGAACTGAACACAAAACCTCCCATTTGGGATGTGGGTGCTCAACTGCTTGAGCCACATCTGCTCCCTCTTGCTCATTGTATTCCTAGTTTTTGCTCCTTGTCTGCTCTTTTTTGTTTTTGTTTCTGTTTTTTTTTTTGCTTATTTACTGCTCATTGCTCATTTTTCTTTCTCTTAGTCTCCTCATTGTTTTTGCTCATTGTCTGCTCATTGTTGTTTGTTTTTTGTTTTTTTTTGGGTTCAATGATTGCTCATTGTTTGTTTGTCATCTTTAGGAGGCACCAGGAACCAAACCTGAGACCTCCTATTTGGGAAGCAGGTGCTCAACTGCTTGAACCACATCTGCTCCTCAGCATTATAGTTTCAAGGAGCTCTTAGTCACTTGTAAAATCTTGATAGATAAATTTTTCTTTTTTGGTTGATTCCGTTAGGAGTATGAAATTTTAATATTCTATTGTCCTTAGAGCATCACTCTTCTGTCAGCATGAAAATGGAGTTGAGTGACTAGTCAAGGAAAGGCATGAGACCAGTTTATCCATGTACGGTAAAGTATTCTTATTAATGTTGGAGAATCAACAGAAATGGGGCCCAGTCTCATGCAGTTCTCAGCTAATGGTTTAAGGTGATTGAAAATCATTATTCATTGTATGGTGTTCTATTTTGAGGGCATCAGAGAAATTGAACACATCCTTGAAATATAATTATAAATAGAGTGGATGCATTGAATTTAAGAACTCCCTTGCACCTCCTCAATTTACTTTTATCAACATTTCCCAAATAATGCAAATAGATGGAAAAAGAAAGAAAAACACCATGCATTTAGCTAAAGTAAAATATACTGTTAATTGTCTGTACCATGTTATTGTCATAGATCCTTATTATGTCACAACTTTCTGAACACAAAAATACCAAATAATTATTACTCTACATTGATTTTAGGGGAAAAAAAGAATTAGAGTTAATCACAATTTTTTAAGTCATTCAATTATTTCAGCTCTGTGACCACACAATTTTTGCATTTATATATGCACACTACTTCCTGTTTGTTTTTTGTTCAGTAGGAAGCTTGGGATGCATCATATAGCAAAAAAGTTTAATTTTATGCTTCTACAAGCAAGGATATCAGCTATCTTTGAGAATGAGCAAAGAGGAAGGCTGAGATTATTGATGAAAGAATGTGAACTTTTTATATTCAATGCAGTGTAAAATTATTTGTTTAGAAATAAAATTAAGTCAGCAAAGCTTCCCACAAGAGTGTATTTCAATTTCTGACAACCACCAGAGATGGAAAAGCATTGTCTGGGAAGAAATGTGCCAGTACTGACCAACTTTTCCTTAATGATGGTGCTATCCTAATAATAATAAAGTGAAAGGTCAACAGCAGCAAAGGAAAGGCACAACAGTAAGGAATAAGACCTCAACTTTCCTCTCTCCATCTAATGTACACTGGCTCCCTCTACTTTTTCTTTTTGTCTTCCAAAAGCTCCTCCTCTCCTGGGGTCAACCCAACAGAATTCTGGCTAGAGGCTCCACTGCAGGGTGCCAAAGGTCCAGGAGTTCTGGGATGCAGTGGGCTTGAAAGAGAAACTGCTCTAAAGAGGGCCATCTCAAACCCAGGAAGTTAGAATGAGAGTCTTAAGAGCCATCTGGTCAGAGTCACTTATAAAGGAACTTAGATGACTTCAAGTGGGAAGTTACAATGACTGGCTGACATTTAAGTTTCTTATTACATAGAAGGGTCTTACAGTACAGGAAACAGAAGTATATTGGTTAGTATTTTAGTCTGCTAGGCTCCCAAAATGTAATATACCAGAAATGAGTTGGCTTTTACAACAGGGATTTATTAGTTTAAAAGTTTACAGTTCTGTAGACATGAAAATGTCTAAATAAAGGAATTGTCAGATGATGATTTCTCCCCAGAGTCCTGCTGTTGGCGATCCTGGACTCCTCTGTTATATGGCAAGGCACATGGTGGTTTCTTTTGGGCTCACCCTTCTCTTCCAGGTGTCCTTGCCTTCAACTGTCTGCTTCTGAGGCTCTGTGTGTGTGTGTCTCTCTCTGTTTTATTGTGTTTATAAAGGACTCCAGTAAGATGGATAAGACCCACCCTGGATCATGCCTTAATTGAAGTAACCTAATCAAAAGGCTCTTAACTGAAATAACCTAATCAAAAGATCCCATCCACAATAGGTTCACATCCACAGGAATGAACCAGCTTTAAGAACATGATTTTCAGGAATACATACAGTCTCAAACTACCACAGATACTATGATATACTTCTCCATTTTTGAAAGGCTATTTCAACTGTTTAAGTGTTGCTTAAATTGCAATTCTCAGGTCTTGAAAGGTCCATTCCTTGTTATTGTGGCTGAAATGAGTAGTCTAGGGAGATCAATGTTAGTTGCAGAACAGCTGGAGGATAATATAGGAAATATATGTGACAGAATTTGGTGAAATTCAAAAAGAGAATGATTATGTTTTTGAACTAATCCATTCCTGTGGGTTTAGGGGGCCCTTTGAGTGCATTAAATTTGGTTGTGTGTCCTTTGATTAAATTACTTGATAATATTGATTTAGGGCTTTTGATTGGACTATGTCTGTGAGGCATGACTCATGTTGAGTCTCTACCCTCTTGCTGGGTCTGAGAGACACAGATAAAGGAAACTGTCATATTTGATCTTGCAATAGGAGATTAAGGACTCTAGTTTCACCCACAGCTGAGCTGCAAAGACAGAAGCCCCCAAAAGGCCCAAAGAAGTGAAGCCCAGGAAGAGATGAACCATCTGTCTGATAGCTTGCAGCTGACCTCAGAAAGAAAGTAAAGCAGAAAAGACTGATAGAGGAAGCCCAGAAAGATACAAGCCTTATGCCTGGTTGCCCACAGCTGAGCTCCAGGAAACAGTAGATTCTGGAGGGGAAGGCAGAGACCTTGGCAGAGATTGGTGTCAATCTTGCTTCTTCACATGCCTGGACATGATCAACAATAGCTGACATTGGTAAAAAAAAACACCTCTGATGATGCCATGACTCAAATATTTCATGGCCTTGGAACTGTAAGCTTTTATACCAAAGAAATCCCTTTTATAAAAGCCAACGCATTTCTGGTATTATACTTTGCATCAGGAGCCCTTTGGCAAACTAAAACAATGCATAACAATGATTTGGGTAGTAGATGAAGACTGTGATGATAATATAAATACAGGAATATTCTTCTACAAGGTGTTAAGAATGTGGTGATACATGGGGAAAATATAACTAAAGAAATTTATAGACTATAGTTAACAACAACATTGTAATGTTTTTGTAGCAAAAGCAAAGTTGGTACTATATTAATGCTAAAGGTAAAAAATATATATAGGATTTGGTTTTGTGATGTATGAATACGATTAAACATTTTTTTCTTTTCTTCATTTTTTTCATTAATAGATACCTTGACTATGTCATTTAACTAATTTCTGTTCATCTGTGTAGCTTTCTGAACACTAGAGGAACAATTGAGTTAGTAGTTGGAATTAAATGGAATAAATGTGCCTGGACAGAACCTTTTAGGAGTAATGTTTTCATAACTTGTTGAGCTGCCATTTTCTATTATTTTATTGAATTTGAAATAAAGTATGAATAAAACAAAAACACTCAAGTCACTATCCTTGATTTCCTTACTTGTTGGGTGGTTGTATTAGCCTCTGTTAGTGATTTTCCCCCCATTTTTTTTTTTTTCTGAATGCAACAAGATTTGTTGGGTAGTTGTTCAATTATATTTAAGGCCCTTGGAGTCGGGTGTGACTGGATAACAGTTACAAACCTCTCTGTAAGTCAGGGGTGTCTATTATCTTATTTTAATTTTTGTTCTACTAGAGTCAGTCCCATTTTTCTCTCTCTCTCTTCTCTTTCTCTCTGTCTCTGTCTCTCTCTCTCTCTCTCTCTCTTTTAGCTATCTTAAGCACAACTATCTGCCTTAAAGGTGACAAGGAATTTAAACAGAATCTAGAAACATCTGTACAACCAAGAAATTTTAAAAAAGGAAACATACAGACTGATAATTACAACTAAAAGCATAAAGCATAAATCTAAAGCTTGCTAGCTGTCCCCATATTCTATTAAACCAAGAACCTTGGTTAGGAAATAGGTCTGTCCATTGTAATGGTTAAACCTGACTGATACCATAAAACACTTTGACTTGGTCCTTTAAGATATTCAGGTTATTTACCTGGTCATATATAAGTCAGGGATCTCTATGGAAACAGAACCAACAAATTATGAGATTTTTATAAGAACAGTCTCATGCAAGCTGTGGAGAGGCAGAAGTCCAAAATCCATAGGACAGGCCACAACCTAGAAACTCAAATGAATATTTTTGATGAATTCCCCAGGAGAAGCTGGCTGGCTGCTGTAGCAATGGAAATTCTGTCTTCTGACTACTGAAATCTTCACTTCTCCTTTTAAGACCTTCAACTGAGTGGATGAGAATTCTCGAATTATTGAAGGAAATCTCAGTTGATTGTAGATGTAAAGAGTCATAGATGCAATCAACTTAATGATAATTTAAATCAATGAAATATCCTCAGTAACAATCAAACCAGTGCTTGCTTGAACAAACAACTGGATACCATCATCTGGCCAAATTGACATTTGAACTTAACCATCACAGATCATAAGCATCATTTTCAATGATGACCTTCCAGTCAAAGCTTTGGTTATACAACCAGTGTCTTCCACTATGTCCTGATAACAAGAGGGGTCATTTTCTTAATGAACTTATGCAAAAATTATATTTCCATGAAGCTAAGAATATTCAGTAAGAGTTTTCAATTTCTGGGGGATCAGGCAGGGATAAAAGATAAATGTTTTATGATTACAGATAGTTTAAAGAAAGGCAAAAAGGATTCTTTTTATCTAGAAAATAAAACATTAAAACATCAGCAATATTCCAAACAAAAGCCATAAACATTCATCATCTATTCATTCAGTCTTAGGTAACTAATTCCTGTTAAGTTCAGTCTTAGTATTAGCAATCTCATGATCCCATTAGTTTCCTACTAGATTTCTGGAAATCATGACTCAGTCCCATGGTATGGTCTCAAAATTCTTTAAGCAATGTCATTAGAAGCTTGTGAGCCAGCATATCTGGCACAGTCCTTTCCATGGGTCTCTGTGACTGTTCATTTTTTGTTACTGAAGATGAAGCACTCTGGCTATAGCTGATTGCAAGTGTTTTCAGGAAAACATCAGAATAAAACAAAATACTATGTATGGATTACAAAAGACTTAAAACACAAATGACAAAGAATGGCCATAGTTATCCTATTACTGTTTTATAAGATGAGAAAGCTAATGTGATTTCATTTTAAAATAATTCAGTTGAGAAGAAATTTAGTTGTTTCTGTGGCTTGTAACACATTTCTTAAGAATAGCTGGAAAAAAAAAAAAGAGCAGAGCTGGTGTAGCTCAGTGGTTGAGCACATGTTTTACATGAAGGAGTTCCCAGATTCAATCCCTGATACCTCCTAAAACAAACAAACAAACAAACAAAAAAGAATAACTGAAAATTATGACTAATATTATACTGTTGACTAATATTTGGCAGATCAGTAGTAGGATTTCCCATGGACAGTAAGGATATTGACAAATCTCCAAGAACTTCATATAACTTCTGGAATTTATTTATTTATATATACTTATAACATTTTATCCATATAAATCTAATCAACAAAATGTTAGAAAATACTTTTTTTTTTTTTAATTTTTGTCCCGGATTTTATTTTAATTTTTTTAGGCAGTACTGGGAATTGAACACAGGACCTCATATATGTGAAGCAGGCCTCAACCACTGAGCTACATCTGTTCCCCTAGAAAACCCTTTTTCATTTGAGAACACTTCCCATGCAATTCAGAGCATATTAAATAAAACTATTTCTAGTGCCTTATTTTTTTTTTTTAAAAGGTGAAAGAACAAATCTTGTGTGCTTTCTATATTTAGAGGCCCTCTTTAAAATCAAATAGACAGCTTGAAATCAGAAAATATATCTTGGGGTTTTATCTGAAAATGTAAAATGTCCAAAATTGTCAGAGGTTTAAACATTTGGTTAAATACAACCATAGATCCCTGTGAAACAATACTTGGCTCTCTATTTAATCAAAGTGACAATGAAAGATTTTAAAAACAAATATAGGAGATAATGTGATGATAAATAAACAAAACGGTTTGCTTTTTTCCCAAAAGTGAGAAGACATCATTTTAAACATTCAAGGACATGATAAAGTCAACATAAACTAACAAATTTATTCTGATAAAACATGGACTCTCTGTCTTACACACTGATTATTCAGAAAAGAACTTTTACAACTGCTTACTAAAAACAGAGTAATAATTCAAGAAAACTTTACTTTTTAAAAGAAATCTACTTTAATGGAGAGAAAACCAAATTCTAGTTTGGCATCATTATACTATTTGAAACTAAGGCTTGTAAAAATCTTATGATAGACCCATTAAATCCTACCTTTGACTAGAAGAAATAAAATTCCTTTTCTTCACACCTCATACAACTTTCTATATCCATTCAGATTTTGTCCTATATTTTTCTCATTTTCATTCTTGACAACCAGTCATTTTACTTTAGGACAAAACTATTCTCTTTTTCCTCAATAATAATTCATTTTGTATACCTTACATAATTAGGTTGCCAAAATGATTTCAGAAACTGTCTTCAAGCTTACATCTTACAAAACTCAACTACT
>JAQZBX010008375.1:0-48218 GCA_029593785.1 Cabassous unicinctus
TTCATCCTTTTGAATATTCCATTAGGTGTTTATTCTTAGGCTAATAAATTGAGACAAGATCTTCCTGAATATTCCACCAAATATTTATTCTTGCATATACATCCAATATCTGCTTTTAATTCACTCAAAATGTAGCTATAAAATGGAGCCAAATTTTCAATTTGTACTTCTAATCCCTTGGGTGCCACAAGGCTCCCTTCAGTAGCAAACCTCAAGATGATTCACTTGTTTTCTGAGTAATCTAATTTAACCACTAAGTGGCTTTGTAGATGGTAAACAGCATAAAATACAACAGGATCAGAAGTCTAAAAATCCCAACATTTGACATGTAAGACAAGAGGTTACTGCCTGAACTAAAATAAAGCATGCAGGAATTTTGTAGAAACCACCAGTTCTGTCCATGTTTGCTTAAAAAGAAATTGGATTTTGGAGTAATGAAATTGTTCTAAAATTTTTGAGATGATGAATATACAGCATTGTGATTATACTAAAAGCCATTGATTATACACTTTGGATAGATCATATGGTATGTGAATATATCTCAATAAAACTGCTTAGTAAAAATAAATAACTAAATGTGCAAGAATAGCCAGAAATAGCAGCTATGTACAGCATGGGAAACAGAGAGATTTAGAGGTGAGGAATTTTCTTTGTCTGTTTTTTGTTTATTATTAATATCAAAATAATGGCAATGCTTTAATAATGATTAAAGTGATGAATGCACAACTATGTGATTATACCAAATATCATTGTCTGAACACGTTCGATAAGTTGTATGCTTTATTAATATGTATCAATAACATTGTTTTGTTTAAAAAGAGAAATTGGAGAGTGCCTATGGAATATATAGTAGATGATTGGAATTTCCATCACTTCCACTAAGCTTGCAAGGAAGGTCTCTACTGAATCCCTCTTCTTCAGTTTTGTAATATTACTTGATGATGGTCCACTATCAATCATACAACCTTGTCACAGACCACTATTGTGGAAAGGTTCCTAAACTATAATATATTTAGCAGTTTGATATGGTTTATCAATTCCAAAAATAGATATTTGATTATGTTTGTAAACTGGTCTGTACCTGCGTATGATTAAATTATGATTAGGTCTTTGATTGGGCCATGTCATTTGGATATTGAGTCCCTGCCCACAGGTAAAACTGCACAGGAGAGCAGAGGAGTTACTTAGAGTTTTGATATTGGAGTTTTAATGCTGGACTTTTTGAGCTGGGGCCCAGGAAGTAAGCATACAGAGGAGCAGAGCAGCTGATCCTGGAGGGAATCAAGAACCAGGGAGAGAGACATGGCCGGTCACCTGATAGTCTACTGCTGACCTTGTGGAGAAAATAGAGGAGTTGAGCCTGGAGAGTAATGAGCCCTGGGAAGAGAGGAATCCAGGAAGCCTGAACCCTGGCAGACATCAGCAGCCATCTTGCTCCAACACATGGCAATAGACTTTGGTGAGGGAAGTAACTTATGCTTTCTGGCCTGGTAACTGTCACCTTCTACTCCAAATACATATCCTTTTTAAAAGTCAACAGATTTCTGGTATTTTGCATTGACAACCCTTTGGCTGACTAATGCAATATACAACAATACTGTGTGTGAATTTTAGCCAAAAAGTTATTGGATTTCTCCTAATAATTTCTTTTTAATTTTAATTTAGAAAAAAAAACTTTAGATACATACATGTTACATCAAAATTTTAGGGGATTCCCATATACCACCACCCCATTACCCTCCCACACTTTCCCCCATTAACACATCTTTCATTAGTATGTACATTTGTTACAATTGGTGAACAAATATTGAAGCATTGGTGTTAACCATGGACTATAGTTTAAATTATAGTTTACAATTTGCAGTGCACAATTTTATAGGTTTTGAGAAAATGTATGATGGCCTGTATCCAACATTGCCATGTCATGCAGGACAATTCCAATGCCCAAAAATGCCCAACATTGCAACTATTCTTCCCTCTTCCTGCCTTCAAACTCTCAGGTGGCCACTGCCTTTATATCAATGATACAAGATCTTCCATTGCCAGAATAATCATAAGTCTACTTTAGTCTATACTTGCATTCCCCCCTTATGTTTGTTCATTCTTCAATCTTGAGGATTTTAAGATGGTGATGCCTACTCAGTTTCTGATTGAGTTGTGCCTTAGATCTGAAGGGACAGATGAATGGAACTGTCTTGCTCCTAGTTGTAGATACTCTCTGTTTTATGCAATGGGCATTGTCCATCATCTTCCTTTTGTTAGTTGTCCTGGGTGAGTCCAATGAACTTCAGAGTAGGTTTTGCAACTTTGCTGAAATTCAGAGCTCAACCAGCATATGAACAGTCCAAAGATTTAAGTCTCTGGGACATGTTGTTAATGAGTGAAGTACTAATTACAGCATCAAATAAAAAGGGCAGAATTGCCATGTGTAGAGTCTAACTCTGTTACATTGAAGAGTATGTATTCTAAAGTAAGGCCCATTGACAGGGCTGAATTCCTGAGATTGTCTGCCCTGCCTTTAGTGTCTGTTTGAGGCACAGTTCACTGTGGCAGTCAATGATATCCTGCTGAGATGTCCATAAGCATAACCTCTGGAATGACCTTTTGACTCACTTTGAAATCTCTTAGCCATAAAAACTCATTTGTATCTAATATTTCCCCCTTTTGATCAAGGTCTTTTTCCAAATACATTCCTATTTGGCCCTTGGTAACAATCCCTTGGTGCTAGGGAGGCTCATTACTGTGAGCCATGTCCCAGGCTCGGGGGAAGTTAGTATGTTTATATGCTGCTTTTGGCTTAGAGCAAGGCCACTCTTAGTCAACATATAATACTAAGAGAGGTAACTCTTAGGCAATATATAATACTATAATACTAGGCTAACTTTCAATTTCACAAAAAAAGGTTCATATGTACAATTTTAATTCTAATTGTAGGTAACAATAAAGTGAGTATTGGTAATTACTCACAAATTGGACAGCAATTTATATTTCAGTAAATTGAAGCCTGACTTCATGCTAACCCCTGAGTGTGTCTAGGATCCGTTTGGGCCCAACATCTTTCCCTCTCATCAATAAAGATCTTAATTCAAGATGGGAAATCCTGTGCCTCAATTTAATAAACAAATATTTAGCCAGTGAAAGGAAATTCTGGCCATTTTTGTCTATCCTAAATCCTCTTTTTTAACACTTTACAAAAGGAATTACAATTAGGAAAATTTCCACATTCTCTGGCTTAGAATTTGACATGTGATATATAATGGCATTAACACCATTAAAACATAAAACAGGCAGACTACAAGGGTGCCCTCTTGCAATACACAGATGACCTCCTACTTGCCAGTGAGACAGAAGAGGACTGCTGGAGAGGGACCCAGACTCTACTACAACTTCTAACACAGACTGGGTACAAAGTGTCTTGGAGAAAGGCCCAGATCTGTAAACAGCAGGTCAAGTACCTGGGGTTCAGCATCACACAAGGGCACCAGACACTTGGACCTGAACAAAAGAAAGTGATCTGCACCATCCCTACCCCCACCACAAAAAGAAAGCTTCGTAAGATCTTCAGGGCTGCAGGGTTTTGCCGCATCTGGATTCCTGGGTTTGCAGCCATGGCCAAACCCCTTTATGAAGTTCTGATGGGTCCAGAAGAAGAGCCCCTTACCTGGGGAGAAGCTCAACAGGGGGCCTTTCAAAGCATCAAAAGACAAGTTGGCTGTGCCCCTGCCTTGGGACTCCTGGATGTAACTAGAAACTTTCACCTGTTCATGCATGAAAAGAACAAAGTAGCATTGGGGGTCCTCACCCAAACAGTCGGAACCTGGCAAAGACCCATTGCTTACCTCTCCAAGCAACTGGACCCCGTGGCTACAGGGTGGCTGCCGTGCCTGAAAGCCCTGGCAGCAACTATAACCCTCATCAAAGAAACTGACAAATTAACTCGGACAGGCTATTCATGTTATGGTGCCACACGCCATCACTGCCCTAATGAACTCACATGGACACTGGTGGATATCAAATCCCTGGCTCACACATTGCCAAGGTTTACTCTGTGAAAACCCCAGAGTGACAAAAGAAACAGTGCACAGTCTAAACCCTGCCACCTTTTTGCCAGACGAGGAAGAGGCTCCTGAGCTTGATTGTGTTGAAGTGACCAAGGAAGTTTATGCCAGTCACCCCAACTTTCAATACAAACCACTCCCTTCCCCAGATCAGTCACTATTTACAGATGGGAGCAGTCTCATTAAAAACAGGGAAAAGCTTGCTAGATATGCAGTCACCCCTACTGAACGGGTGGTGGAAGAAGCATCTCTACCCTGGAGATGGTCTATGCAATGAGCAGAATTCTGGTCACTTAGTATCTGGGCCCAGAACTCTGGGCACTGGTCGGAGGCCTGCAGCTAACCACCAGGCAAGTGGTAAACATTTACACCTACTCTAAGTATGCTTTCACTACCATTCATATGCATGGGGCAATTTATAAAGAAAGAGGTTTCCTAACTGCAGGGGGAAAGGAAATCAAAAACAAAGAAGAAATCCTCCAACTGTTAGAAGCAATCTGGAAACCAGACTAAGTCACCATCATCCACTGCCAGGGACATCAGAAAGGATTGGATATGGTCGCTGAAGGAAACAGGCTAGCTGACAAAGCAGCTCAGCAAATGGCTGAAGGAACCTATGGAATACGAGTCCCAGAATCGGCACTGCAGCTGTCCCTCTTAGGACAAGAAACTAATCAACAAAGCTCTACCTGGGAAGAACAGGAATGGCCCAAGAAAGAAGGGGAAGCTGAACCCCCTAAGAAACTTGGCTGCTCCCAGATGACTGGATTTTAGTCCCAAAAGGAGCCACTCATGCCCTCATCCAGCAATACCAACAACTCACCCACCTAGGGAAAACTGAGCTAGAAGTCTTGCTTAGGAGATATTACTACATAGCCTGACTAGCTTCTCTCTGTGCCTCCATCAGCAGCCAGTGCTAAATTTATGTCAAAAACGACCCTCTGCAGGGCCCCCGTGCTCTGGCAGGTGTCCAGCACATGGTGACAGCCCCCTTTGAAGATCTCACAGTAGACTTTATAGAAGTGAAACCAAGTCGGGGATACAAATATCTGTTTGTGATGATATGCACCTTTTCAGGTTTCATCGAAGCTTTCCCCACTCGCACCAAAAAGGCAAGAGAAGTGACTAAGTCTTTACTTAGAGAAATCATTCCCTGACACGGTCTGCCACTGTCTATTGGAAGTGACAATGGCCTGGCCTTTGTGGCTGCCATAGTCCAAGACCTGGCAAAAATGTTAGGAATCAAGTGGAAGCTCCATACTGCTTACAGTCCCCAGAGTTCAGGGAAAGTTGAATGTATGAATCAAAACCTCAAAGCCACCCTAACCAAATTCTGCAAAGAAACTGGTCTCCCATGGGAAGACTTACTTCCCTTAACCCTTTTCTGAGTTAGGTGTACCCCAGGACCAACAGGCTATTCAAACTTTGAAATTCTATTTGGACAGCCACACCCAATTATCCAGACCTTCAAAGGAAATCTCAGACTTCTGGGGGAAGCTAGCCAAGATTCCATTCTCCAGCAGCTGGGGAAAACTCTAGCCCAAATACATAAAACTGTCTTATCCTGGAACTTCATCCCCCTGGGACACCCAGTGCACCCCCCACTGGCCAGGGGACCTAAGCTAGATCAAAGACTGGAAAAAAGAACCCCTTCATGCTTCCTGGACAGGTCCACACACTGTGATCCTTGTAACTCCCACAGCTCTTAAAGTTGAAGGCATCTTCCCTTGGATCCATCATTCCAGGGTCAAGAAGGCACACCCCAATTAAGAGCAGGACAGCTGGACAGCCCAACCCATACCCGGCCACCCCTTGAGAGTGCACGTCATGCAGGATCCCTGAACACCGACCTCTTCAAATGCCTGCGGAATGGACCCCTGTTCCTGGTAGATCCTGTGCTTATACGGCCTCTCTCCTTGGTATTTGGTGTTGGACTCGCTGCTGTGTCCCCTGCAGACTGGACTGTCGTGAAGAAAGCCCTAATTGCAATTGCTTACTGGTGTATTGTAGGATGCTCCTGTGCCTTGACTTGCTTGTCCTTTCCTTCCTTGCCCCTCCCTAGGAGCCAATACCTGCCCCCAAAATCTATGGCAGCTGCAAGTTAGTCAAAGCTGGGGCAAACAATCTGTGCAGAACGCTTCAGTCCCATTCTCGGCAGGTGCAACTTCAGCCTCTGTAATATTTGACACTTGCAGGGCAATTCAAGATCATGCTCCTTACACCTTGTTGGTTGCCCCATAGCGCCACAACCCCATACCTACCCCCAGGAGATGGTGTAAGGGTTGCAAATATGGGAGTTATGACAGATACCTCTGCTGAGACCCCCAAAATGGCGGATGATTCTGCTGCTCTTGGAGCTTGCTGGTAGGTACCACCACTCCCTGGAAGGGGTTCCCACCAACTTCTCCCTATCTCCTACAGAAAATCCCCAGCCCGGCAGGGTGTGGCATAGAAATCTGTGACCCCATAAAACTCACCTTATTAAACATAACCACTGGATCAGAAAATAAATGTTTAAAGGCCCAAACAGGACTGAAACTAGGAATTGGAATATATGACCCATTGGAGCCTGACCCAGGGGACATCATACTAGTCCAACTGATCCCAGTAACCCAACCCCCAGAGAAATCCCTGGTGAAAAATATCAGTAAATCTGCCCAGACACTAAGGACCAAAGTTAGAACAGTACCCCACAACTTCATTTTGAACCAAGTTCAAACTTTCCACCAACTCCTAAATGAATCCCGGCTCAACATAGCTGCATCCTGCTGGCTATGCACTTCCTCCAGTCTAACCATATTCCCCATACCCATCCCATGGAATGTAACTCTTATGACCCATGATACCTCTGCAGTGGGGACCAGGCCCCTCCCAGTCCACATAACTGAACCCCCAGGAAAACAGGCTAACTGTAAAAACATAACTACCAGGTCTCCTTCAACCATCCCCCTCTAGGTAGGGCTAACTGTAACACCACCCGCTCACTCAGTGAGCCTGACTGATGCACCGCAAACTCCACCATCTGGGTCTGTAGCACCAACACCTACCAGTGCCTACCCCAGGCTGGCCAGGGAATCTAATACTTGACTTGTCCAGTACCATCATTCTCAGTGTATGGAGAAGAATTGCCCGGAGAGCTCTCCTGAGCCAAACGAGCAATAAAGGCAATTACCCTATTCTTAGGACTAAGAGTAGTCAGAAGTGCAGCAGTACCAGGGACCTCACTCACAGTTGGTTAGGAGGACATATAAACCCTAGCACGGGAAACATCAAATGACCTCAAAGAAATATCAGGGGCTTTCAACAGGTTGCAAGACCAGATAGACTCATTGGCAGAAGTAGTTTTACAAAACAGGTGAGGATTAGACTTGCTCACTGCAGGTTCAGAGGGGATCTGCCAGGCTCTGGGGGAAGAATGCTGTTTCTATGCAAATTCCTCAGGGATAGTTAGGGACAAGGTAGCCTTGCTAAAAGAACAAGCCAGGACCACTTAAGCCATGCATACCAGGCATCTGCCAACAGGAACTACTTCCAGTATCTCCTTCCCTGGATTTTTCTATTCATACCAGTGATAACCTCAGTCTTTTTCCTCTTAACTTTTGGGCCATGTGTTCTATGGTACCTAACACAATACATCACTTCCCGCTTAAACACCTTAAAACACCAAATAATGCTCGTGTTAAATATTAGCCCTTGGGGACTATGAAAAAATCCCCATGTTAGCAGATGATGCCCCATAAGGAATTTTAAGGGCATCAAAGGGGGGGATGATAAAGGAAGTGCTGCAGCCCTAACCCCCTCAGAAGAAACTCACAGCTTAGGAAGATAAATACCCCTATCCATTTCTCCCTTTTCTCCCTGGAATCCACATCCTTAGGAAGGTAAGCACTCTCTGCCTGTCCCTTTCAACTGGAATTTACAACTCTAAACAGATAATGACCCTTTTCCTCCCTAATAGCCCTCTGCTTTAGGAAAAATAAGCTAAACTCACCCCTTTTGCTTTTGTAACCCCCGCCTGCCTGCTTGCTTAGGAATTTGCCAGCTTGGAGTCCTTATATAAACTTATGAAAATCAAGACAGGGTGCTCAGATTTTTTGGAGACTTGACTCTCCTCTGAAGCCATGCATAATAAAACTTTGTTCCTCTGCCTCTCAGAGTGCCACTTCTATTTTTCATTTCATCTGCCACAATAGTGGCAAACCCTTACACTTACCTTACCACTTTATCTGGGAATATCTGTTGGTTCACAGTATTGGACTTAAGAGATGCATTCTTCTGTATACCTTTGAGACCAGCATCAAAAGTTCTATTTTTTTTTTTAAAGAGAAGGGTCCTAGATAAATGTAAAGCAACAGTGTTGCTGTACTGTTCTCTTGCTGGGATTTAAGAATGCCCATAAAATATTTGGATAAACATCAGCTAAAGATTTAAGGGAGCTAAAACTCCAGGGTATGATATTATTGCACTATGTAAATAATATCCTGATTACTAGTACCACCAAGTAAACCAGATCAGAATACTGTCCTAACTCTGAATTTCCTGGTAGATGGAGGATATAAGTTGTCCAAGGAAAAGGCCCAGACTTTACAGCCCACTCTGAAATATCTAGGATTTCAGCTGTCAATAAGAAAGGAATTTGTTGCCAAAAAGGAGAGAAGCATTAGCTAGTTTGGTTAGACCAACCACTAGGAGGCAACTCTGAGTGTTAATGAGAATGGCTGGATTTTGCCATATTTGGTTCCCAAATTTTGTACTTATAGCTAAACATTTATATGAGGCCCTTACAGGAAAAGACAGTGGTTCCTTAGAAAGGATTGCTGAATGTCAGCAGGTATTTCATACTATGAAGGAAAAGCTTCTACTAACTGCAGCACTTCCTTTCCAGCATAAGGAAATCTTTTAGTCTAATTGTGCATGAGCAGCAGGGAATAAGTCTGGAATATTGACAAAAAACCTAGGCAGTACCTGAAGGCCTGTTGTTTATTTTTCTATACAATTAGATATAGTACCCCAAGGATGGCTGGTTTATCTTTGAGCAGTGGCTGCCACTTTCAGTTTGCTGCAGGAAGCCAAAAAGTTTACTCTAGGGTCACAGTACATACCCCTCACTCTGTGTTACCTCTCCTTGAACAAAAAAGGGGCTATTGGCTCACTTTAAGGAAGCTAGGCAAGTAACAAGTTATTTTACTGGAAAATCCTAATGTAAAAGTAAAGACAGTTTCTTCTTTAAACTTGGCCACCCTACTTCCCAATACAGAGGAAGAACCCCTCCAGGATTGTATACAAATAATTGAAGAAGATTATTCTAGCTGACCAGACTTCATGGACCAATCCCTGGAGGATCCAGACATAAAGATGTTCATTGATGGGAGCAGCTTCATGGACCAGAGACTCTAGAGAGCTGAGTATGCTATAACAACTCTCTAATGAGTTTTAGAAGCAAATACACTTCCCTTAGATACGTACTTTCAGAGGGAAGAACTTACAGCTCTCACCAGAGCCTTACATCTGTGATATAGAAAAGATAAACTAACTTAAAGGATGCCTTTTGAGTGATTCACACATATGTAGGCATTTGGAAAGAGAGAGGATTATTAACTTCAGGGAAAATGAAAATTAAACATACAGAGGTCATTTTAGCCTTGCTAGAGGCCATTATGTTCCCACTAAAAGTAAAAGGTTTCCTTTGTCTGGGACAACAGATTATTGATAGCCTGATAGGAAAAATAAATAATTTAGTAAACCATCCTTCTAAACAAGTTGCAAAAACCCAAAATCCAAGCAGTAATAGCTTGGCCCTAATCCCTGCCATGTATATGGACTCATTTAAGACCCAATATTCACCAGTAGATTTGGACATGGGTAATAGGTGAGGATTTTGCATAAGACACCAAACCCCAATAAAGCCCTATAAAGCCACTAAGGAAGGGTGGATTCATAATAAATTTCATAATGGAAAGGATCATTACACATTTACATCAATGATCTCATTATGGCAGGTGTGCTTTGTACCATTGGCTACCAAAGTTCATAGTTGGCCCAAATATGCAGAAGATAATTCAAAAGATTGGTTCAGAATTGCTTAATCTGTGCTAAAAATCACAAAAAAACAATACTCCTCCTCCCAGTAAAGGAATTCAAACAAGAGGAAACAAACCAGTTGAAGACTAGCAAGTAGATTTTACCATCAGGCCAAAGGCTAAAGGGAAATTGTAAATACCTACTAGTATTCGTAGTCACTTTCTCAGGAGGTTAAAAACCTTTCCTTGAGGACAGAGAAAGCCTCAAAAATAACAAAAGTCCTGCTGAAAGTATTTCCCCATTCAGACTTCCATATCCTACAGAGTGAATTTCAAATCTAAAATAACCCAGAAATACTTTGGAAGCTACATGCTTTTCATGGAGGTCACAAATCACAGGAAAAACAAAAAGCATGACTCACACTTTAAAGAAGACTGTAAGAATTACCTGCCAGGAAACTAATTTAACATGGGATAAAGTATTGCCAATTGCACTGCTTAGGGTAAGAGTAGCCTCCAGAAGCAAGCTTCAATTTATTCCTTATGAAATTTTATATGGGAAATCTTTCCTTAAGACTAAATTTATTGTAATCTAGAAAGGTCATATTGTGAAAGATGTAGATACAGTAAAATATTTACAATCTTTTAAAATCAGTTTATTTTTATTTTTAAAGAAACTTTAGGTTATATAAATGCTATATAAAAAATGTAGGGGATTCCCATATGCCCCACACTTTGCCCTCCCACACTTTCAAACATTAATAGCAGTTTTACTGAGATATATGCATATACCATACAATCCATCCAAAGGGTACATTCAATAGGTTTTGATATAATCACAAAGTTGTGCATTCATCACCACAATCAATATTAGAGCATTTTCATCACTCCTAAAATAAAAATCTCAGATAAATTAGCCATTATCTTTCAATCCCTCTATCCATCCCCTGCCATACATAGCATTAATCTAATTCCCTCTCTATAAATTTATTTATAGTCACTTACCATAATTATCTCAGTTTTCTCATAGTCGATAAAAAAATATTAACATATTACTATTAACTGCAGTCCATAGTTTGTTTAGGAGCATTTTGGCTAAGATGCCACCCTATTATTAACACCTTGTAAAATTAAAGTACATTTGTTCTCCTTCATTGAAAATGATTCTTCAATTTGTACTATTAAACACACTCATCATCTGCAACATGATTCACTATGCTATATAGTACCTTTTTTTATCCTTTAACTTTTCTTCTAGTAACATACACAACCTGAAATTTTCCTTTGCAACCACAATCATAGCCTATATTTGTGCTGTTAATTACATTCACTCTAATATGCTATCATTACTTCTCTCCAATCAAACTTATTACCAATTCTGGATAAATTAAGCCACTGCTCGCCATTTCCATCTTCTTTCTATCTGCTGATGACCAATCTTCTAGCTATTAACTCCATGACTTTGCTCATTATATTTAATTCACTGTTTTAGCTTGCTAAACCTGCTGGGAGCAAAATACCAAAAATGGATTGGCTTTGAAAAAGGGGATTGTTGTGGTAAAAATTTACAGTTATGAAGCTGTGAAAATGTCCAAACCAAGGCATCATCAGTGAAGCTTTCTCATCAAGGTCAGCTGCAGATGATCCTGGACCTCTGCCATGGGAGAAGGCAAAGTGACAGCTCTGACAGTCTCTCTATACCTTCTCTTTCAGGCTCACTTTCTCCCCAAGCTAAACTGTGGACAATCAAGCACATGGAAGGACTCGATCTCTACAGCTATGAGCTGCCGTGTGGGCCATGCCCCTTTTTATACCTCTGTGCTCTGCATATTCTGGCCTCTGGCGTCTCAGCCTCTTGGGATTTCTCTGTCTTTCTGTAGCTATAGGAGATCTTGGAGTGTGCTCTCACATGGCAGGGTAAAAATGGCAGCTTTCTCATTGTGTTTCTGCTTTCATTTCCCCTCTTACACAAGCCTCCAGGAAAAGGAAAGAAACCCAACCTGGCTCAAGCCTCACTGACTTCTTTTGCTGCCTTAAAATTCTTTCTTTGTCTTTCACATTTGACATTGTGATTAGTATGTGTCTCAGACTTGATCTATTCGGATTTTTTCAGATGGGAGTACGTCACGCTTCTTGGACATGGATATATATGTCCTTCAATAGGTTTGGGAAATTTTCTACCATTATTTCTTCAAGTATTCCTTCTGCCCCTTTTCCCTTTTCTTCTGCTTCTGGTACAGCCATGATATGTATGTTTGCCCGTCTCTTGCCGTCATTTAGTTCCCTGAGACCTTGTTCAAGTTTCTCCAAACTTTTCTTCATCTGTTCTTTTGTATGTTCACTTTCAGAGGCCATTTTTTCAAGCTCACCAATCCATTCTTCTGCCTCCTCAAATATGCTTTATATGATTCCAGTGTATTTTTAATTTCATTTATTGCACCTTCATTCCCATGAGATCTGCTATATTTGTATGTATGATTTCAAATTCTTCTTTGTGCTCATCCAGTGTCTTCTTAATATCCTTAATTTCTTTAGCCATCTCATTGAACTTATTAAGGAGATTTATTTGAACATCTATGATTAGTTGTCTTAACTCCTTTATGTCATCTGGAGGCTTATCTTATTCCTTTAACTGGGCCATATCTTCCTGTTTCTTGGTGTGGATTGTAATTTTTGTTGGTGTCTTGGCATCTGGCTTACTAGAGTATTTATTCTGGGTGCAGTTTTCCCTTTAGTTTAGGGATTCTTGCCCTTTCTCCCTTGCTGGTTGTGTAGTAGGAGCCAAGGATGTAGTTGGTGCTATAAGCTGTGTAGTCTCCAGCTGCCCTCATTGTCCCAAGAACCAATGAAGCGTCTCCTAACTTTCTCCTTTGCCACAGGCAGGGACAGAGCCACTGCTGTGTGGAATAATCTAACTTATATAGGCCTACACTACAGTTGCCCAGAAATACTAATGAAGATTCATATCCTTTTCTCCCCTGCCTGGAGTTGAGATGGAGCTGAAAGTATGGGCAGCAATCTATGCAGTGCAGGTCCAAGTTGACCACAGTTGCCCCAGTAGACTTCTGATTATTTAGTCTGTGCCAGCCAAATGTACCTGCAGTTACCTGGATAAGATGGTGCAGAGCCCATCAGCTTCCACCCTGCTAGAGGTGGGGCTGAAACCTAGGCTAAGACTGCAGGTCAATCTTGTTGAGAGAAAGTGGTCTCTACCTTCACTGGGATTTTCAGTCAGCCCAGCTTCCCTTCATGCTAAGGATGGAGTCAAAACAGCAACTACTGGCCTCTTTCTGACTTGTACAGGCTCAAACTTTAGCTGTTCTTAAGGTTATACTTTGGCCAGCCAAATTCACTAATCAGTAGCTGAAATCAGTGGCCAACCATCTCTTCCTCCCTTGTTTTTGGGAAATGGAGATCCCACAGAATAGCTCCTGGAGTGACTTGCACTGCCAAAGTAGGATGATCACCAGCCTCCCAGACAGGCTAGCAAAGCTCCCACCAGCTATCTCCTTGCCCAAGGTGTGCCTGGGGCTTAGGCTAGAGCAGCAATCTGATCTAGATGGAAAGGAGCCAGTCCCTATCAGCACTGTGATTTTCAGTCAGGCCCACTTCCCCTTGTGTCAGGCATGGAGTTAAGATGGCAGTTACTGGCTTCCTTCTGAAATGGAGAGGTTAAAACTTTAGCTGTTCTTAGGATTATACTTTAGCTCGCCGAGTTTACTAATCAGTAGCTGAAGTTGGTGCCCAGCCATCTCTTCTTCCCCTGTTTTTGGGAAGTGGAGCTTTCAATTCCAGCCATGGAACACCTCCCCAGATGGCTTGTGCCTCCAGTGGAGGATGGACACAGGCATCTGAGGCATGGAGTGCTCTACTTAGGAATCATCTCTGTAGATGTGTGGTCTCCTCCTTCCATTCTTTCAAGGATATTACAGTATGCACTTCTGGTCTCCTGGAGCCCCCAAACAAGTGCTCTGGATAGCTCTATGTGATTACTAACTACCCTGTAGCAGGAGCTGATTCTAAGAGTTTCTTACTCTGCCACCATCTTGCTGGTTGTCCCCAGAAGAGACATTTTTTCAAATGCATTTTTAATTTTTCCACAATATTTGCTTAAAGAGACATTTTTTCAAGTGCATTTTTAATTTTTCCACAATATTTGCTTTAAGCGGAAAATCCTGATGCTTGTAGGAATTTCTAAAGTATGAAAACAATAAAATGTGTAGTTGTAAATATAATTAGGGTGATTTATCATATGGTAATTGACATATTCATAACTATAATTTACATTCCAGCTATTTAAAGTGAGATATTGTTGATCAGGTTGAACATATTGTGAGTTGAAGATTTCATTCCCCAAGAAAGATGGATAAAGTCTTTGGAGAATTGCCTCATTGAATTGGTAAATTAGCCTACTCCAGGTTTTGGTGATTTCCCCAGTTCTTCCCTAATTCAATAGCACTTAGTGCATGTATCAAAATAGACCATGTACTGGGCCAAAACTCAACAGTATTTCAGGGGTTAAATTAACATTGATTGTGTTGTATTTCTAAGAGCCATGGAAAGTCTTCTGCTTTCCTGATAGGAACTGACTGATCAGCTCATACCACTTTTCTGAAGAAGAGGAGAGATATTGTAACACTTTTTATTAATAATATGCACTAAATGCCAGAAACTATCTCAATGCCAGAAACTATCTCAATGCCTTTGCATGTTCTGCTCTTTGGTACCAGGCTGGTAATAACATTGAATCACTTTATTTAGACATTGTGAACAATTTCATAAGGGCTGTCTTGTCCATGAAACAAATCCTTTGAATGTGGTCTCACTAGGGGAAATCACTCCATTCATCAAAGGGACATCTTTAAGATGGGTGGGAAAATCTCCTTTCCAGGGATTTGGTAGAGGCTGGTTGTGGGCTTTTTCTCTGTACTTTGTTTTCCAGAATGCACAAGAAATTCACAAGTTCAAATATATTAGTATTACTTGATATGAAAAGGTGATGTTCATGCACATTTTTTTACTTGGTTATTACATCCTTGCCACCTAAAGCCAATAATCTACTTAAAATTACCCTTGGACACTGGCTATTGTTGACACAAAGGGATGTATTCCCAGAGGATTTATATAATGCCGTTATATCCCCACATTTTTAACTGAAACTGAATGCAGAATGTTTTCTGTTAAGGTCTCTGTCATTGCAATTACATATACCCACTCATCCTTGTCTGTACTTGAAACAACTTTGGACCCTTACTGGGATTCTGGCTAGCCTATCTGGCATAATTAAATACAGTATTAACTTGTAAGTATTTGATTTTATTAATTACATTTTTTCTTCTCTTCACCTTTCTTCATGAATCATCCCACTTGTTTCCTAAAATTTACATTGTTTTTTGGAAAAACTACTCCTTTTGATCATCCAGAAAGGATCAAAGTTTCAAGCAAAAGAAAGAGAGTTAACACAAAACAGATATTTTGTTCTGAGTAATTTCACGGGGGTAAACTTCTACTTCCATTCTTCCTAAACTCTCATATCACTGAGAATTCAAAATTATTGTGTGCTTTAGCATAGGCAGGTAGAAGGAGGCAAAGGCAGATTCTTAATTGTTAAGTGCTTCTTGAACTAGAAGAAGGGAGGTTCTGATGTGTCAACAACAATAACACTTAATTCATTTATTCTGAAGAATTTCAGAAGGGCTGTTGTTTTTGTTTTGTTTTGTTTTGTTTTGTTTTGTTTCATTAAACAAATCCTGTCAGTTTGGCTTATTAGTGAAAAATCACTCCAGTCTTCAGAATGAAAACCCAAAGGTAAGCAGAAGACAGTCTTTCCAGAGACCCGGAATCTTATCATTTTCCAAACATTTATTAAAGGAGTTTGAGATGTTTCTTCAATTTCACTGTTGGAGACTGCACAAAAACACATGACAATTCCATCACAAAAATATGATTTTGAATATGAAATATAGAATCTTAAAGTAAGAACATAAGCTGTAAATTATCAAAAATTTGAAATAACAAATTTTTATAATAAATCCTCTTGTGCTTGAATTAGAAATAACTTTTAAAAAACCTGTATTAGTACTTTTATTTTAATTAATATTTATCTATATTTTATCTTAAGTTTTAATAAAAGGAGTGTAATTCAGCTGACTAAAATTTTTAAAAATGATTTATACTTAAACATTTTTTTATCTAAAGAAAGACAAAGGCATATTCCTTCCATAAAGGTCCAGATCTTACTGTGCAAAATATAAAAATTCATGTTTAATCATAATTTTAAACTATGCATCATTAACCCATTAGATGAATGCCATGAAGGAGGAATATTTTTTGCTTCCACAGCTTCATTGAAGTGTAAGGCTAATCTATACTGCTATTATTTTTGGTAACAGCTCCCTTACTTTTTAAGTGCTGTTACAATTGGAAATTCAGTGCATCAAAGATATTGGGGATCCATTGCATTTAAGCCAAGCTCAGTGTGATTGGAAACCTGGCAAATATCTCCATTCCTTCTTTCCTCTGAGTATGGAGTGCATAATCCAGACTTGGCTAGTCAATAGAAATAGAATCATCTGAAAGGCAATGACTTCTTAGTCATGAACTTGTAGAATGGCCTCTTCTTCTAAGTGGTCACCTCCACAGTTGTTAATTTCCCCTACATAATGCCTTCTAACAACATCTTCACTAACTTAAAGGAGATGAGCTACTTGCATGACTAAAACTAGCCAAATTTGGTCTCTCTGCAAAGGATTACTCAGTGCCTCTTCTGAGGATCTATGTCTTTGGCAACTGTATTTTGGGCTTGGAAAACTGTGCTAACTTTCAACAGAAACTGATGTTATGCAGAAATAAAATTGGGATTCATTTCACGACTAGGCAATCACTGAATTGAAGTTGAGTCTTTGAAATGTGCGTTTTTTCCTTACTATGAAAAAGTAACAGAGGTTTTGCAGTCTTCAGAGTAAGCTTCATGACTGCAAACAAGACCAATCACAGGAGAGAGTCGTGTTCCACCAGGAGACAGTGGTTGTTTCTGGTCAAGGGCGAGTTCCACCATTGAGTTTGGTCCTTCGACATGGATCCAGGCAGTTTCAGTAAACAGGACAGGGGCTCCTTCACTGTTGTTTTTGTTTTTTAAACAAATCAATTTTATTGATAGATATTAATAAGGCACAAATCCATCCAAAGAGTTCAGTCAGTGGTATTTGGTATAATCACATACTTGTGCATTCATCGCTTCAATCATTTATAGAGCATTTTCATTATCCCAATGATAATAATAACCAATAAAGTAAAAAACTCCTCACCTCTCAATCTCCCTATGCTACCCCTGCCATATATATAGCTGCAATTCTGTTTCTAGCTCTCTAGTTTATTTGTATTTCTCCTTTGTAAAAATAGTGTGATATATGCAATATCACCCATATTCATATTTTACATGAGGTTTCACTTTGTTATACAGTGCCATGTTACATTTTTAGCTTTCTTTCCATCTTACATTTTTAGCTGACCTTAAACTTACACTTTCAAGCACTGTCATACCCATATAATAGTTCTGCTACTTACAAACTATATGAGCTGCTTTCACCATTTCTATTCATTTCCAAAGATTTAGAAATCACCTTTTCAGCAATTCTACACAGATTACAATGTGAACTATGGTTGGTCCATGCTTAGTGGCAAAGCCCCAGGATGTGCACATCCATTGCAGGTGATGTGTCACTCTAATGAAAGATGTTTATGTGGGAGGTTGTGGGAGGTGTGGGAGGTGGGGAACATGGGAATACCTGTAATTTTTGTGTAACATTTACGCAATCTAAGCATCTTTTAAAATATTTTAAAAAAGAAAGAAAAAGAAAATAGAATAAGCGTAAAGAATGGAAATTTGAGGATTAATCCTTCACTGTTTTTGACAGTGTTTTAAATGAAACTAGAATAGAAAATTTATATAGGAAGGTATTTACACAATAAGACTAATGTCTTCTTTTATTCATTAACATTTTTAGCAGGATTGAAAACTCTTAATGGAAGTGCAAAAAGTGAGTAGATAACAGCACCAAGATGGAATTGTTGACAGCTAAAGGAGGAACAGAAGTGGCCTTACTTTCTATCTAGAATTTCATATACTGTATTATAACTTAAATGTATTTAAACAGATTTTATGATGGTGTTTTACTTAAAAATCAGAAATTATTATTTATGCATATTATTGTTTCCTAATTCACAATTACAACAATTTTTTGCCCATTATATTCTCCTTACCAAATTCTGGATTATATATTCAGGCAATACAAAGTGAATAAATGAATCACTGTCATAAAATAAAATATATAAACATTCCCTCATACATTAGAGGTAATATGGGGAATTTTTCATAGGATAATATGAAAGAGCATGCAAGCATTTCCTCATGATTCATCCACATCATTTTCAAATCAGATTTTGCATATAATTCATGCAAAACTATTTTGAAAATTTCAGTTCGTTATAAATATATAAAGAGTAGATGGTTATGTGGATGAATAAATAAATGAATAAATGTATTAAAGAACATAATATTTCTTCCAATTATTAAGGTTTAAAATGTATTATTTAAATCTTTGCAGAAAAGCAATGAATAATTTGTTGCTATATTTTGAGGGAGTGAGAGCTTATACAATATTTTTTTTAGCCCAAGAGAGCTCTATTGTGAACAGTATCATCCTGCTACCTGCTAGACTGCAGGTAAAGAAAGAGTCTTAGTTTTACAATCTCTGTTAAAATCAGTTCAGATTATTTTATATTGTCATAATCTTTTATAGAGAAAATTCCACTATTAAATGCAGAGCACTGAGATTTTCTTCTACTTCTTGGATTGCTTATTTAAAAAACTACTATGGGTTTAAGATGGAAAATATAAAAGTGCTGAAGGGCTCACATGTTTAGTCCTTTTGCCACTGATTTGTAAATCTTATTTATTTATTTTTAATCAACACTTTGAGTATCTCCTCTATTTGAAATATTTTACAAATATTAACATGTTTAAGTAGGTATAATTACAAATTCTGTAAATAAGATAATTGTGTTTTAAATATGTTTGAGTAGCTCTAAGAGCTACAAAGCAAGAAAAAGGCAGTCTGTGTACATAACATATCTTCCCCTGAAGGCCAGAGTCTTTTAACTCTGCTGCATTGCCTCATGGAAATTCAAGCTAGAAAACTAAGTTTTTCTGAGTCTGAAGTATTTTGTTACCCTGTATTCAAATTTTGAACGCTCTGTGAATTTATATAATATGTAGTTTCATGAGCAAAAAGTCAAGCAATTATTTTTAAGATCTCAACCTTCAGCATGGGATTGTCTCCACTAGGTTAGAGCTATTCATAAATATTGAAGTAGTCATTTTTAATCATTTGTCATACAATGTTTTCGATAAAATATAGGTAATAGGTTGACCTTAAACAGCAGCAACAACAAAGCTAGTGAATTGTTTCAAATGATCCTAAAATAAAGAACTCCAGCAATGAACAAAAGAGATTTTTTTTTATCTTTGAGCAGGAGAAATTCTGAAAGTGACACCTGCCCTGCATTCATGAAATTATGAAATTTCATGAAATTCATGAAATTAGCAGAGATTGCAAATTTAAATGATCATTAAAACATTAAAACATGATCTTTTTTTCAGGTAAGGTTAATATTCCCATGACTTTTTGATCTCAAAATTTTGGAATACCTATTGATAGTGCCAAAATTATTATGGTTAGAGATTAAATGAGTAGAAACAGAAACTAAATATAAAGCAGAATTCTACCACTTTCAGGTAACTTCTCCCAAAGAATGTATTTTAATGATTTTTTATAATATTTCCAAAAAATTTTTTGAAATAATTTAATAATTTTAACTTAATGGGATGTAATTATTGGAGCTCTTTCTTGGAAGACCTCTTGCTAGAGATTTCAATTAGACCACACTTTATTTCTAAGTGAACTAAAATAATTTTATAAGAAAATGATGGTGATCTAAATTGTACTCAAGTTCATTTAATTTTAAGTAATATGTGATCATCTGAGATCATTTAGGGCAGTTTTATTTTAAAAATATATTGTGAGAGACATCAAATGACTTGTTAGAATTATGACATTTACTAACTGCAATTTTGATAAGGGATACGGGAGGAAAAAGGGTGAAGTTCCAGCAAAAATGGGACTAAGCAGGGATAGAGTGGTGAAGGATTTAGATGATAGCAGGGCAAGGAAGAAGACAAATAGAAGGAAGAGAGGGATGAAGTAGATAAGAAGAGAATTCCAATCTAATAATTACGGAATGTCATAAAAATGCAATATAGAACTGGGCTATTGAGAATGATACTTGACCGCCATAAACCTTTAATGAAATGAGTTTTATAACAATATGAAGGTGGATTCTATGAATGCAAAGATGTGGCACCAGGAGTGGAAATCCTTGTAGTACAATTCAGGATTGAGGAGGTTCAGGAAGCTGAAAAATAAAATATCAACCTGTAGATATTCTGAGATACATGTTCTTGGAATGAAGTGTTTAGATGCTGGAAGGAGGCAGATTTTTATAGTTCAAATAAAAAACTGAGATTGATATAATATTGTTTGAATAAGGCTCATGAAAAGAAGTAGCAGAAAAATAAAATAATTAAGGGATCAGAATTACATTATGAATTTTTTGAACAAAGGAACCTAGGCAATTTTATGCATTTAATGAGCATAGGGAAAAGAAATAATTCAATGAGAAATATTAGCATTGGTGAAAGAGGAGAGAGAATGCAGATTATAGTGTTGAATTTGCATCAGAAATGGATGGTTCCACTCACCCTACATCAGCAGATAAGGAGGAAAAGATATACGGAAATACATAATAAATCCTTTTATTGAAAAACAACATATTAGGACAACATTTCTTATGATGATTTCTCATACTGTTACTTTATAAAATAAATTAATTTCAGGTTATTTTATTATTCTTAAAAAAATGATTTGTAACTAGAATTGACCTAAATTAGGCTCACAGTATTTCTCTGTTCAAGCTGTTACACTGCTTCATGGAATGCCTTTAATAGAAAAAAATCAGAGATTTTTTAAAATTGATTTTGAGCACATGGTGACATGGAGAAGTGACTGGGACAACTTAGATATTTTATTCTATTAAATGGGTAAACAACAGAGTTATCCAAGTTATCCTGGTTTGAAATTATAACAGACTATTGGGAAAGGGTAAGAAATTATAGAAATGAGTGATATGGAAAATGGTTAGTACTCAATGTACTAAGTAGTAAATCAATGGAGTGATTTTCAGTATTTGATAACAGTGCTTTAGAAATCCAAAAACATGCTTTCATCATAACTGCAGAACTTGACAGCTTAGGATGGAATTGTACAAGCATATGCTCAGATAATACCAAGAGAAGGGATTGTTGTGATGGGAAATAATGAAACTCAGTAACATCAGGAGTTCTGGTGAAAGAAACACATGTGGAAAGGGACTATCTGAGCAGACAAACCTGGTTTTGAACGTCTGCCCTTCCATTTATATTTCTATAGATTAACAAGTCCATCTACCCATTCATTTCATTTTAATATTGCATATGTTACTTCTTATTTTGTAGAGTTGCAATGAGAATTTAAATATGTAATATGTGAAAAATATAAACTTTGCGTAACATTCTAAATGTATAAAAAGTTTAAAAATTATCCACTTCTTAATTATGGTATTTAGGCTAAGAAAGGAAAAATAAAAGAATATTCAAGTACCTAAAAAACAGTTTAGGTAGATGAGGAGGGAAAGAGGAAAAGAGAGAGAGAAAATAAGATGAATCAAATGTTAAAATAAACAGCACCCATTAATAGTTGTCAGAAGGGGATATTTGTAGGCAATAAGAAGTTAGTCATTAGAAAGGAGAATTCTTCAAGATGAATTTCTGAATGAAATCAGTATCAAAACTCATATTGTGGAATTAAAGATAAAAATATTTTTCCAGCTAAATTCCAGATACAGGATTACAACCAAGCATAAAATTTTCACAAACTCTGATATAATTGCAGCCACCTTTTATTAATCAAGTGGCATTTGGTCATCGACTAATGAGGTTTTTTTTTAGAATACTTCTCATTAGGCAAGATGAACAGGAATGACCTATATTAACTCGATTATTCTTCCAGGAAAATTTTGACCTAATGCACAGCTATTAGTGATAACAATTTAATTAAACATGGGCACAAGCACTAAAGGATCATATTTTATTGCTACCCGTGCACTTGTTTTAAGATATACAAGCAGGCAAACTAAAGGATCTTAAGGCAACATTATGCTATTTCTTAATAACCAATGGGAACTACAAATAATAATGTTGGGTAAATATGAGTTGACAAATATACTTGGGCTAATTTCTTTCCTCGTGTTAATTTCTACATGTTGTTTAGGGATTATCTGCTTTGTTTGTCCATGTCCAAGGCAAATTACCTAAAGATGCCCAACTCTACTGGAGAGAATGAATTTCTGCTTACAAGATTTTCTGATGAGTGGGAGTACAGAATCCTGCATGCCATGCTATTTCTGCTGATGTACTTGGCAACTCTGACTGGGAACATTCTCATTGTCACAGTATCCATCGTTGACAAGAACCTTCACACCCCCATGTACTTCTTCCTAAGGAATCTCTCTGTTTTGGATATGTGCTACATTTCTGCCAGTGTCCCCAAAGCCTGTGTCATTTTTTTCACTGATGACAGGGCCATCTCAGTGGCTGAGTGTGCAACTCAGATCTTCATGGTCATTTTCTGTGGATTTGTTGAGGTGATGTTCCTTACCTCCATGGCCCATGACCACTACGTGGCCATCTGCCACCCCCTCCACTACCCTATGATCATGAGCCCACGTGTTTTTGTCCAGATGACTTTGGCCTCTGTGCTCAGTGGAATGGCCTACTCAGGAATTCACACTGGCAACACATTCTGGCTGCCCTTCTGTCAGTCCAACCTGGTCTATCAGTTCTTCTTTGATGTCCCTTCTCTGCTGAAGCTCTCCTGCTCTGACACCTTCAGCAATGAAATGTCCATTTTTATCTCAGCAGTGGTGATTGTTGGTGGCTGCTTTGCCTTTATTACCAGGTCTTATGTTTACATATTTTCAACTGTGCTTAAGTTTCCAACCAAGGGAGAGCGAGGAAAGGCATTTTCCACCTGCATCCCTCACATCGTCGTGCTGTCTGTCTTTCTCAGCTCTGGCGCTGCAGTGTATATGAAACCAACCTCCACCTCACCCAAAATTCAGGACATGATCACTTCCGTGTTCTATTCCATCATTCCTCCTTTCCTAAATCCTATCATCTATAGTCTTAGAAACAAGCAGATAAAGGAGGCTCTGAAAACAACTATGAAAAGGATGTTTTATTTGGGAAATTGATAACACATTCAAGACAATCCTTCTTTGATAATGCAAATTGAAAACTGCTTCAATATCATTATTCTTTGTGTGTGACTATTTCCAACATTTGGAGGCCCGGTTTGATTTCTAATGGATAGTCTTTGTATTGTGTGTCATCATAGAAAAAAGACAGTCTTATTTTATTTTGAGGATTTCCCTCCAAAATTGCACATACCCTGATGCCTGAAGTATCACTGTTATAAGATCGTATCCTTTCTAAATAAGTTCTTTCCAATTAATTTCTTTAAAATCTAAAGTGCTTAAGAGTAGATTAACTATATATTAACTTAATCTAATAATTTGTGCAATTATAAGACTGATTTATTTATTCAATGATACATTTAAATTATCTCTAAAATGTAAATAGTTTCTCTTGAAAGCCGGCCATGAAATCACTTTAAAAATTAATCTTTATCTTACAAAAGGACCAGCTGTACTAGATGTGTTGGTAAGAGAGAGCAAAAATATCTTATCCTGTTTTTCATAATATGGAATGAGACTTTTATTTTTCCTCAAAGCAAAAGAAATATTTAAAAGTCTAATTCAGTGGCCTGTTTAGAAATTTAAATTATGGGTATTTGTTGGAAGGTATTGAACTCTGCCCAACAAGAAGATAAAAATCAGGTAAATGCCATTATATTTTATTCACCAAGCTTCTGATGCATTATTTCAATATATTATGAAAATAAAATGACAGAAATATATGTTTACATGGTATTTCTTATAGGCTTCTCACATTTTAAGGCCATAATCCCTACAGTAACCCATGATGCAGGCACAGTATTCTGAGTGGAGAAAAATATAATTTGTCATATTGGTTAAATTATTTCCAAATTGTATGCATTCTTGCATATTACAGCATTCAGTCTCTTGATTGTTAGATTGAGAATGTTAGTAGCACTAATTGATAGCAGCACTGCCATTATTATTTCTAAGATTGTTATGCACAAGGTGCTGGTATGATAGTTATCCAATGAAATATAATACTTTGCAAACTATTAGGTTGCCTGCTTTTTTATTTCATAGCATTTACAGTAAAATAATATGTTCTCTCATATATAAGCATGCATTTATATTATTTGTATATATTTGTAATTGTGGGCCTACTAATGTGTAACTATTCATATAACTTAAAATAACAACAAAATAAAATACACAGAATAATTTAAATTCTTATATTTTTCCACACACACAAAAATTTAGACCTGTTGTGCACAATCTGATTTGGAGACCAATGCCCTAATGCAAAGAGACATATTTTCCATTACAATTAAGAAAGTCATTTTTAAGTATTCATACAAATTATATGGCATAACAATCTTTTGCACCTAATAATCTATAATGAAAATGTAAAAAGCAAAAATTAAGAGAATTAAAAATTAAAACTGGAAAAACAGCAACTATTTAATAGTTTAAGATATGGTTCATAACAGCTAATAATACAAACAAATAAATTGTAAGGATCGATATCACATTTGAACAATACAATTTGCTAATGACCTAACTGACATTTATAGAACACCATACACCATAACTTCAGACTATAAATTATTTTTGAATGAACATTAAACATTTATTTCTGTAGGGCCAGTGGTAATGTCCCCCATCTCATTTCTGACTTCATTTGTGTCTTTTCTCATCTTTTCTTTCTCAGTCTAGCTAAGAGTTTGTCAATTTATTTGATCTTTTCAAAGAACCAACTTTTGGTTTTGTTGATTGTCTCTATTGTTTTTTGTTGTTGTTGTTCTCAGATTCATTATTTCTGCTCTGATCTTTACTATTTCTTTCCTTAAGCTTGGTTTGGGATTAGTTTGCTGTTCTTTTTCTAGTTCTTCCAGGTGTGCAGTTAGGTCTTCAAATTTAGCTCTTTCTTCTTTTCTTATGTAAACATTGAGGGCTATAAATTTCCTTCTCAACACTGCTATTGCAATGTCCCATAGGTTTTGATATGTTGTTTTTTTATTTTCATTCAAGATATTGGATGAATTCTCTTGCAATTTATTCTTTGACACACTTATTATTTAAGAGTTTTTTGTTTAATCTCCATGTATTTATGAATTTTCCATTTTCCATCCATTATTGATTTCTAGCTTCATTCTGTTATGATCAGAGAAAGTGCTTTGTATAATTTCAATCTTTTAAAATTTGTTGAGACTTGTCCTGTGGCACAATGTATATTCTATCATGGAGAGATATCCATGACCTCTTGAAAAGAATGTATATCTTGCTGTTTTGGGGTGCAATATTGGAAAAAGGTATTCTCCATATTTTTGATGTAACATTTATTTAATCTAAAGATTCTTTAAAACAAACATTTCAGGTAGCAGAAGTGGCTCAAGCAATTGGGTGTCTGCCTCCCACATGGGATGTACCAGGTTTGGTTACCAGTGCCTCTTAAAGAAGATGAGCCACAATAGCTGCAGGAAGAAGCAAGGAGCTGGGAGAGGAAATAGCTCAAGCAGTAGGACATCCATCTTCCACATGGGAGGTCTCAGGTTCAGTTCTCAGTACCTCCTGAGGAAGATGAACAGAGAAGCAGACAACAGGAAAACAGGCAAGGGAGCTATCTTGGGGGACGGGGGGGGGCATAATTTTTTTTTAAAGCAACTAATTTGATTTTTACCCACAATAAAAATAAATAAATAAAGCAACTAAAAACTCATTTTAAAAAAACAGTAAAGAGAAACAACAAAACCAACGGTTGGTTCTTTGAGAAGTTCAAAATCGATAAACCCTTAGCTAGACTGAAGAAGAAAATAAAAGAGAAGGTGCAAATAAAATTAGAAAAAAGAAGGGGCATTACAAATGACCACATAAAATAAGAGAGATCATAAGAGGATATTATGGAAAATTGTATGCCAACAAAGTAGGTGATGTAGACAAATGGAAAAATTCCTAGAAACATATGAACAACATACAGTGACACTAGAACAAATAGAAGGCCTCAACAAATCAATCACAAGTAGAGATATTGGCACAGTCATCAAAAACCTCCCAAAAATGAAAAGCCCAGGACCAGATGACTTCAGAGGTAAATTCTACCCATCATTCAAAGATAAACTAATACCTATCTTGCTCAAGTACTTCCAAGAACTGAACAGGAGGAAATGCTACATAACTCATTCGATGATTCCTTCATTACCGTAATACAAAAACCAGATAAAGATAGTGTGAAAAAAGAAAAATTGAGGTCAATTTATCTAATGAATATAGATGCAAAAATCCTTAAAAAATATTTGCAAATTAAATCCAAAGTACATTAAATAATTATGAACCATGATCAAGTGAGTTTTATCCCAGATATGCCAGGGTGATTCAACCCAAGAAAATAAATTAGTGTAATAAACCACATTAATAAATTGAAGAGGAAAATCACATGATTGTCTTGATTGATACAGAAAAAGCATTTGACAAAACAAAACACATCCTCTTTTCTTGATAAAAATACTCTAAAAGATAGAAAAATCTTTTAGATATTAAGATGGTTAAGTGCATATATGAAAACACCACAGCTAACATTGTACTCAGGGCTGAAAACTGAAAGCCTTTCTGCTGGGATCAGGAGCTAGAGAAAGATGACCATTGTTATCACTGTTATTCAATATTGTGCTAGAAGTTCTATTGAGAATAATTAGGCAAGATAAAGAAATAAAAGGCACCCAAATAAGAAAGGAAGAAGTAAAACTTTTGCTATTCACTAATTATACAATCCTATAGCTAGAAAATCCCTAAAAATAGAAAGCAAAGCTACTAGAACTTAAAAAGGACTTCAGCAAAGGGGAAGGATAAAAGGTTAATATGCAAAAATCAGTAACATTTCTATAGAATTCTTAAGCGCAATCTGAGGAAGAAGTCAGAAAAAACTTCAATTTATAATAGTGACTAAAAGAATAAAGTGTTTAGGAATAAATTTAACCAAGGATATAAACAACCTGTATTCAGCAAACTACAAAATATTGCCAAAAGAAAATGTAAGTATATGGAAGGACTTTCCATTTTCATTGATTGAAATACATCATTAAGTATGTCAATTCTCCCATAATGCAATCCAATAAAAATCCCAAGAGTCTTTTTTGCAGAAATGGAAAAGCCAATTATCAATTTCTTTGGAAGGGAGGTGGCCTTGAATATCAAAATATACCTTAAAAAGGAAGAATGTTGTTGGAAGGCTCTCACTTCCTGACTTTAAAACTTATCACAAAGCTACAGGGGTAAAGATAGCATGGTACTGGCATGAAGAGAGACATATTTTCCAATGCAACCAATTCAAGAACACAGAAATAGATCCTCACATCTGCAGTGAAGTGATTTTTGACAAGGACGTCTTGTCCACTCAGTTGGGCCAGAACAATCTATTCAAGAAATGGTGCTGGGAGAACTGGATAGCCATAGCTAAAAGAAAAAAAGAGGATCCCTATCTCACTTGTTATAAAAATTAATTCAAACTGAATGAAGGAGCTAAATATAAAAACTGCAAGTATAAAATTCTAGAAGAAAATGAAGGGAAACATCTTCAAGATCTTGTGGTAGTTATTTCTTGAAACTTACACCAAATGCAGGAGAAATGAAAGAAAAATAGATATATGGGACCTCCACAAAATTAAACAGTTTTGCTTTTCAAAAGACTGTCAAGAAAGTAGAAAGCCAATCCTATTCAATGGGAGAAAATATTTGGAAAATACATATCCAATAAGGGTCTAATATCTAGCATATATAATGAAATCCTATAAGTCAACAATAAAAAAACAAATAACACAATTTTAAAAATGGGAAAAATACTTGAATAGACATTTTTCCAATGAAGAAATAACTAAAAATCACATTAAAAGAAGCTCTATATCATTAGCTTTCAGGGAAATGCAAATTTAAACTAAAATAAGATATCATTTCTCACCTAGTGGACTGGCTACTATTTAAAACACAGAATATTGTTAGGTTTGGAAAGGATGTGGAGTAATAGGAACAGTAATTCACTGCTGTTGGAAACATATAATGGTGCAGCACTGTGGAGGAGTGTTTGGCATTTCCTTAAGAAGCTAAGTATAGAATTGCCATATGTTCCAGCAAAGCAGCTACCAGGTATATACTCAGAAGAATTGAAATCAGGGATACAAACTGATATGTGCACACCAATGAGACATTATTCACAACTGCCAAAAAATTGAAGCAACTCAAGTGTCCATCAACAGATGAATGGATAAACCAAATGTGGTATATACATATGATGGAATATTATTCAGCTGTAAATAAGAATGAAGTACTGATGCATGCAACATGATGAATGAACCTCTGGTACCCTATGTTGAGTGAAATAAGCCAGCCACAAAGAAAAAATATCCATTAATAGGAGCATGAATAAGTAAAAGTTGACTATTCATATGGTGGAATACTCCCAGCAAAGTAAAAGTGACACAAACCATTATTCCCCACACACACACTATTACAAAACGAAATAACCTGATAGATATATCGTGAGCAAAAATGAGCCAGCTACAGAAGAGAACATGTGATGTTACTATACATATAAGGTTTGACTAGTCATACTAATCATTGTAAGAAGTGAAAATAATAGATATTTTTGGGAAATTTAGACATGGGAACAAATAAGTATATATTCAAACAATGTCATCAGCCCAATTGCACCAGTCAGTTTTACAGGCTGAAGGAAAACCATCCTAGATGGATACATCAGACACAGTAAGGAATGAAAAACACTGAGAGGGTAATATGTGCTTTCAGGAGCTTGTAAAAAATATTAAGTTAATATTAATAGTAATAAGTAGAAAATGGATATTAAAATTCCTAGGGTAAGAACTATAAAAATAAATGATTATATTGGATAACCAAAATGCTACTATGTGGATAAAAAATTAAAAGTGATAAAAAGATTTAATCAATCCAATTGAATAAAAATTGGACAATAAAAAAGTGGGACAAATAGATAAAAATAATATCATCATAGGCAGAATCTCAACATGTACAACTATTTACTTTAAATGTGAGCAAACTATTGTATCCAATTATAACACATGATTTCTCAGAGTAGATTGAAAAAATACAAAACCTATATATTGCTATTACCAATAATATTTCAAATAAATGGAAAAATCCATTGAAAATAATATTTACACAATATAGAAAACAAATAATGCAATACAAGCCAAAAGACAGGTGGTTTGTCTCTATGCCTGAACTCTAGTCAATCATTGTTAACCTGAGCTACTAAGTATGTTTATTGTTAAGAGGGATTTTGCATCATGATAAAGAAGTTGACTAATAGTAAGACGTAACAAGTTCAGGTTTATATGGACTGCCTAATATATTTTCAAAGCATGTACTGCATAAGATGATATAACACAAAGGTGAACTTTAAAACTCCAAACTCATCGTGGGAGATGGAATACAATTTATTCAGTTTATAAAACATGGACAGCTATCAGTAAAGTTATAAATCAATTGAACAGCACAATTGACTAACTTGTCGTAGTAAACACATACGTAGATTGTCATTCCCATGGTATAGAATGGACATTTTTCCAATTGTATTAAAAGTTTTTTCTCTTAAATATTTGCTTTAAGAAGAAAATCCTGTCACTTGTTGGGACTTCCAATGCCAGAAAACTACTAAATATGAGATTGTAATTAGTAAGGAGGGTGACAGCACATTGCAATTGACACATGCATCATTATAATTTGCATTCCAGTTATTTAAACTGTAATATTCTTGATCAGGTTGAATAAACTATGAGAAAAAATTTTCTTTCCCTATGAAATAAGATGGAGAAGGTCTTTGGAGAAATGCCTCATTGAACTGGTAAGTTAGCTTTATCCATATTTGGTGATTACCCCAGTTTTCCCTAATTCAAGAGTATTTTGATCATGTATCAAAGTAGACCATGTACTGGGCCAAAATGCAACAATATTCCAGTGGTTAAAATTTAAAATGATTGTGTTGTCTGAGCATAGTTGAATTAAACTGGAAATTAATGTCAGAAATGTATGTAGTACTTAAAGAACCATAGACATCTTCTGCTTTTCTTACAGGATCTGATTGTTCAACTTGAATCATTTTGGTGAAGAATAGGACAGCTATAATAATACTTTCTAATATCAACTAAGTGGCAGATTACTAGTCCAAATGTTTTTGTATGTACTGGGCTTTTGGCACCAGATCACTGTATAGCAATGAATCCTTTAGGTTGACATTTTGGGCTGTTTTGTCCATGAAACAAATCCACTGAGTTTAACCTCACTAGTGAAAATCATTCTGTTCCTCAGAGGGAAACCTTCATGATGAGTGGGACAAAGTGGTTTCCCATGATTTGGTAGAGGCCTCTTGTGGGTGTCTTCTTTGCTCCTTGTTTTCCAGAATTCACAAGAAATTAACATGTTCAAATATATTAGTATTTCTTGATAAACAATGGTGATGCTCATTCACAAAGTTTGCTTGTGTCCTATTTCTCCACCATCTAGAGACAAATATCTGTAAATTACCCCTGGGCACTGCATATTATTGATACAATGGGCTATGTTGCCAGGGGTTTTCTCTAATGACATTTTGTACCCATATTTTTTACATAAAACTGAATGCAGAAACTTATTATAAGACAGAATGTTTCCTGTCAAGGTCTCTCTCATCACAATTAAATAAGCCACTCATTCTTGCCTGCACCTGAAACAACTTTGGACCCTTATCAGAAATCCTGGCTTGCCAATCTAGCATAAACAAACATAGCAGTAACTTGTGAGTATGCGATTTTATTAACTTTGTGTTCTCTTCATCTTTCCTCATGAATGAAACCCATTTATCTCCTGCAAAGTCCCTGTTTGCTTCTGTTTTGTTTTGTTTCTGTAAAACACTCTTTTAAATCATCCAGAAAGGATAAAGTTTACAAATACAAGGAGGGGAGTTAATATAAAAGAGTTATTTTGTTCTGAGTAATTCTTAGGGATAAAGACCTATTTCAGCTCCTCTGAATTCATCCTCTTGCTGAGAAATTCAAAATTAGTGGGTCCTGTAGTATTAGCAATAATAAAGAAGCAAAGGCAAATTCTTAATTTTTAGCAACTCTTGAACTGGAGGAAAAGAGGTTGGATGTGTCAATAACAATAACATTCAATTCATTTATGCAGACACTTTGAACAAATTCATCAGGGCTCCTTTGTCCATTAAACAAATTCTGTCAGTTTGGCCTCACTAGTGGAAACCATTCGATTCATCAGAGGGAAACTTTAAGGGTAAATGGGAGCATCTTGTTTGCAGGAACCAGGCATCTTGATCATTTTCCCAATATTTATTGAAGGAGGTTGAGATGTTTCTCTGCCTTCACTGATGGTGACTGTACATGAAAACATTAAAGTTTAATTACAACAATAGCATTTTGAGTATGAAATATAGATTCTTATAGTAAGAATATAATTTGTAAATTATTAAAAATTTGAAATAGTAAAGTTTAACAATAAATCTTATTTGTATTTGAATTAGAAATAATCAGTAGAACATCTGTATTGGTATCTAGGGTATAATTATTATTTGTTTATATTTTATCTCATTAACAAAAATAATGGAATGTATTCTACTGTACTTTTTTAAAGTAATATATCTTTGAATTTTACTTTCAAAAACATGACAAAGATATATTCCCTCCATAAGATTCCAAATCTTACTGTGTGAAATACAGTAATTCATATTATAATCATAATTTTAGACTATTCATTAACCCATTGGGCAAGCGTCAAGAAGAATGAATATTTATGATTTCCACAGCTTCAATCAAGTGTATGGCTAGACTATACTGCCCATGTTTTTCTGGTAATAGCTCACTTACTTTAATTACTACTTTATAACTGTTATTCCAATAAGAACTTCAGTATTTCAAAGATTCAGGGGAACCATTGCTTTTAGGGAAGTACAGGATGTGGGTAGAAGTCTGGTAAGAAGCTCCTCTTCTTCTTTTGTCTGGTTGTGAAGTGCATAAGCCAGACTTTGCCCTTTCAACACAATCAACTGGTAGACAAGGACTTCTTTGTCACCTATAGAATGGCCTCTTCTCCTAAGTGGTCATCTACACAGTTCTTAAAATCCCTTGCATAATGCCTTCTAAGAACATCTTCACTACCTTAAAGTATATGAGCTGAATCCATGGCTAGAACTAGCCAATTTTTGTCTTTCCAAAAAAAGAGTGCCTGGTGTCTCTTCCTTTTGCTACTGATTGGGATCCATTTCACCAACAGGTAATAACTGAAGTTAGGTCTTCAAAAAGTGTGTTTTTCCATTACTATAAATAGTGACAGCTGTTTCACAATCTTCAGAGCAAACCTTATGACTGCATACAAGACAGAGCACAGGAAAGAAAGGTCCACTTTTGAGACTGTCCTTTGGCACGGAGCCAGGCACACTCAGTACATAGGACAGACACTTGGTCGCTGTTTTTAGACAGACTTTAAATGCAATTAGAATACCAAATTTAGATAGAAAGGTACTCACACAATGAGACTAATGTCCTCCTTTTATACATTTTAATAAAAAACTCAGTCCCAGCATTTTCAGCAGAGTTGAAAACTGTTAATGGTAGTGCAGAGTTAGTGGCTAACAACACCTAGTGGAGGTAATACTAGCAAAACAAGTAGGGAGGGATAGAAGAGGCCCTGCTTCCTGTCCACAGTCCCAGTATGCAGATTGTTAATTTTAATTATTTAAACAAATTTTTTGGTGTTTTCTTAAATATTGGAAATGATATTTATGCATATTACCACTATTTAATTCATAACTAAAACAAATATTTGCCTATTATATTCTTTTTGTCAAACTCTGAGTTTTATAGTCAGGTGGTACAAAGTGAATGAGTGAGTTGCTGTCATGTAAATAAAATATATACCCAATCCCTTATACTACAAATATAATTCTAGGGATTTCTCATAGAAGATTATGAAAGAGCATGCATTTGCTTATGATTCATCCATACAACTTCCAAACCAGAGTCACTGTATAAGTGACAAAAATTTTGAAACATTCAATGAATTATAATTATATTAAATATAAGATGTCTATGTAGGTGAACAAATAAATGAATAAATGTATCCAAGGACAAAATATTTCTTCCAGTTCTTCAGGTTTAAAAATGAATTCTTCAAGTTTTTGCAGAAAAGGCCAATGAATAATTTGCTGTTACATTTGGAGGGGTAAGAGCACCTATGAAATATTCTAGTTACCTCAGGAAAAACTTACTGTGCGTGGTATCTCCCTGTTACATGCCAGACTGCAGGAAAAGAAAGGGTCTCAGTTTTGAAATCTCTGATCTAATCAGTTCAGAATAATTTATATTTTTATATTCCTTTAAACAGATCATTCTATCAAATTCAGAACACTGAGATTGCCTTTTACTTTTCTGCCTTTTTTGTTTTTTAAAACAAGAGTACTATATACTTAAAGTGGAATATAGGTAAGCACTGAAGGACTCACATGCTTAATCCTTTTGTCACAGATCTGTAATTTTTATTTATTTATTTTTCTTCAGCATATCTAACAATTTTTTTTAGTGTATGCCTTCTATTTAAATAGTTTTAAAAGTATTGAATTCATGAAGTTGGTATAATTACAAATTCTATACGTAAGAAGACTATGTTTCAAAGTTGTTTGAGTAGCTTTAAATGTTATAAACCATGTAAATGTCAGAGTCTGGCTATAAAATACATATTCCCCTAGAGACCACAAAGTATTGACTGTGTTACATTGCTAAATGGAAAGTCAAGCTAGAAAACTAACATTGATTGGTAAGCATGGAATAATTTTTTACCCAGTGTTCAAATTTTGAAAGACTGTTGCATTTATATAATATAGTAGTAGTAGTCTGATACGTAATTTGGTGAGAAAAAAGTCAAACATTTTTTAAAAATATAATAAACTTCACTCTTTTCTTCTCATTTTTTTAAAAAAGATAGTTAGATTACATAAATGTTACAGGGAATATATAGGGGATTCCCATATGCCTCACTCCCCACACCTCCTACATTTTCCCACATCAGCAACATCTTTCATTAGTGTGGCACATTCATTGCAATTGATAGACACATTTTTTAAGACATTTTAGATTACAGAAAAATTACATTGAATGTATAAAAGATTTGCATATAGCTCAACACCTCCCTCTCCCACATCCTTCCCAATTAATAACCTTTTAGAATTGTGTGGTAAATTTGTTACAGTTGATGAATAAATATTGAAGCATCGCTACTAACCAAGGTTCATAGTTTACATTGTGGTTTATGCTTAATTCCAATGCCCTAAAATGCCCTATGTTCCACTTATTATTCCCTCTCCCTCCCATCAGAACCACTGATAACCACTAACATTATAACAATGTTACATGTTCTTCCACTACTACAATATTAATCAGTTACTTTATCCCTGAATGTATTCCCCCTCATGTTTGTCCATTCCTCAACCTTGAGGATTTGGGGATGGTGAAGCCCACTCTGCCTCAGATTGAAAGGGGCTTAGATTTTATGCAGCAGATGGAAGGAGCTGTTTTGTTTGCAGTTGTAGATACTCTGTTTTATGGGATGGGGATTGTCCATTATCATCAGTTTATTCATTATTCTGGGTGAGTCCAATGATGTGGAGAGTAGGTGTTGGCTGCAACTCTTCTGAGATTCAGGGCACAACTGGCATAAGAACAGACCAAAGATTTAAGTTTCTAAGACATATATTTAAGGGGTATAGTGCTAATTAAAGGCTGAAATAAAGGGGGTAGAATGATCATGTATAAGGAAATTATAAATGAGTCTAACCCTGTCACATTGAGGAAATAGACTGCCATATATTTCAAGGTAAGGCCCAGCAACAGGCTCTTGATTTCAAGGGATTGTGTGTTTGTCTACAGTGTTCAGATGGCTATACAGCCCTCAGGAGCACCCCTATGTGAGGCTTTGTCCACAGAGGCAGTTACAGTTAGTGAGTTCATGTATAAGTACGACCTCTAGAATGGCCTCCCAATTCACTTTGAAATCTCATAGCCATGTAAACTCTTCTGTATGTGATGTTTCTCCTTTTTCCAGGTGCATCACTGGTTGAGGCTTGGTATTAATCCTTCACGCTAGGGAGGTGCATTCCTGGGAGTCATGTCCCACACCAGAGGGAAGGCAGTGATTTATTTGCTGAATTTGGCTTAGAGAGAGGCCACATTTGACTAACTAGAGGTTTTTAGGAGGCAACTAACTCTTAGGCAAAACTTATTATTAAGCTAAGTCTCAGTTTTACAAAAATAAGGTTCATAGTTACATGCATTCATGTTAAGGCCTCAACATATTGGATTGTTTTCTTTTATTAGGCACTGCCTCTGTACTTGAGAGTCTCTTGCTCCTCTATTTGAGAATATAAAAAGACTACCCAGGATGTGTGTTTAATATTTTGTTGTTTATTGTGTGGGTCTCCACCCACTGGGATAACATCCAATGACAAGATGATCACATTCATATTCCACAGAAGCATGCCCCACGTGCAGCCTTTCCTACACCTCCCTCACCACCAACGCTATGCACCAGTGGCCTTTCCCCACCGTATTTGCCAAAAGAACATTTCCACAATTGTATTTTCAACGATAGATCTCTACCTTTCCAGGGTACACCTCTTCCTTCCTCCAGACCTCCCCCAAGTTCCATGGATAGTCCATCCCCCAACCTTGCTCACCCTCACATTCCAGCACCTTCAGCCCCACTCACATCCCTGCACCACCATCACTCCCATCCACTGCCAAACCACCCCTTCCACCTTATCATAAGTTATGTTCAGATTGAACGTCTGCTTCCCACCCTATACTCCTTTTCTGTCTCCTGGAAATATATCTTCCAGACTCTATCTCTGTGAGTCTTCAAACAATAATTTTCATCTCATCCTTCAGCATGAAACTGACTTTTCTAGGTTTAAGCCATTCATAAACAGTGAAGTGTCCATTTTAATCAAGTTGTTGATATAATGTTACCAAGAAATCTCAGTTAACAGGTTAGCCAAAAACAGCAAAAACAAAAAATTAATTAATGAAATGTTTCAGATTGTTCTAAAATATGGAAAACCAACAAGGATCAAAAGATAAATTTTCCCTCTTATGAGCAGGTTAGACTGCAAGTGACACCTGTCCAGCCTTCTTGAATTTAGCAGATGTTCCCCTAACTTATAAGTTGTTATACTTTTCACAAGAAAAATGAACAAGGAAACAAGAATGTGAAATGTAGTGGTATGGTAATTATTCACTAATCAGGAGAAGTAAAGAGTGCAAGGTTAAGTGGGACATTTCAAGACATCATGGAAAACAGTTTAAACAAGTCCAGTATAACATGTTGTGTTTTAGGGTTCATTTGTCTAGGGGGATGCAATTTTTCTTTTAGAGCTTTCAAAAAGTATTAAATATCCACAACTTATATCAGAATCCATTAATTATGTTCAGATGTTATATACATTCATACATATAGAGAAAATAATCTCTTTCTGTCTCAGCATATTTAAGTTCTGAAATAGGTCCAGGTTTTATGGAAAATCATTACTAAATATTTTCCAAAGCACAAGGCAAAACATTTCATCTTAGAAATTTCATGGTGTTATTAATTAAATGATCATTCCCACAAATAGTTTCTCATTATAATGAGTAGCAATGACTTATAGTATGTGTCATTATTCCTGTTTTCTTGAACAGTGAAGATTAATTGTGGAATTACCAAATACATGAATTAAACAGTCAACCAACCCATCAATTCATATTTTTTTTTCAGGTAGGTTTAACATTTTTATGTAATTTTATCCCCAAATATTGGAATAAATATTGTAAACTAAAATGAATATAGTTAGAAAATCTAATTAGAAAAATTAGAAACAAAATTTAAAGCAAAAGTAGAGCTAACCCTCAGTAATTTCCCCAAAATAATGTATTTTAAGAATTTTTGTAATATTTCCAAAGAATATTTTGAATTATTCTAATGATAATTAATGGGGTAGGTATTATTGGAGAAACTTCTTGGAGACCTTCTTGCTAGGGATTTCAATAATGCCACAAATATTATCTAAGTTGATCTAAGTACAATACACTTGGACTGAACTAAAAGTATTTTATAATGAAATGATGGAGGTCTAAGATGTTCTCAAGTTTGGTTTTAAATAATATGAGATCTTTAAAAAATAATATTGCTAATGAAGTTTTACCAGAAGTCAGAAAGGTATGCATTATATCTGAGACCATTAATGGCAATTTTATTTTTAAAATATAATGTAAAACATGGTGGGGGTTTGATGTATGGGACCCCTGTAAGATGTTATGCATTTTTACTTTATAAGTTCACAACTTTTATTATACACTTAGTATTTATGCATGTTCATGTATGAATGATATGCTTCACTAGCAAATATATTAAAATATATTTTGAGTTACATGATAATGACTTGCCATAATTATGACAGCTACTAACTAAAATCTAGTTTAAGGATAATGGAGAAAGAAGAGTGAAGTTTCAAAAGAATGGGGAAAGGCAATGATAGAGTCATATAAGATTAGATGTTAATATAACAATGAAGAGGACAAATAGAAAGGGAGGAAGATGAGGAAGAGATAGAGAATTTCAAATGAAGAAATGTGGAATACTATTAAAATGCAATTTGAAACTGGCGATTGAGAAATGGTACCTTCGACCTCCATATGCCTTTAATGAAAGGTGTGACTCTAGCAATATGAAGGTAAACCATAGGAGAGAAGAGATGTGGCAGCAGGAGTGGAAATCGTTGTAGCATACTCAGCATACTCCAGAGGAAAGGAGTTTCAGGGAGCTGAAGAATGACATATCAAACAATAGATTCATGGAATTGGATACTTAGATGTTGGCAGGAGGCTGACTTTTGTGTTTCAAATAAAACTGAGATGGATATAACATTGTTTGGGAAAGATTAATAAAAAGAAGTATCAGAAAAATAATATATTAATCAATCAGAGTTTGAGAATGATTTTTTTTATCAAAGGAACCTATGCATTTATATAACTTCAAAGAGTATATGGAAAAGTAATAGGTTAATGGGATACACTAGCATCAGTGAAAGTGAAGAGAGAATGAAGTCTATAATGGTGAATTTGCCCTAAAAATGGATGGTTCCTTTTACTCTAAGTCAGCAGATTAAGAGGAAAATGCGTGAAAATACATAAGAGTTACTTTATATTGAAAGACATGAGTTATTAAGTCAAGGTATCTTAAAATGTTTTGTCACATTGTTACTTGTAAAATATGAATATGAGTGATAATGCATATATAAGACTGTTTGTTGAAAAATATAAATACAAATAGAGAGAAGGAAACAGAATAGCAGCTCTGTATGGCAGGGAAAGCATAGAGAGACTGAGAGGTGAAGAGTTTTATTTTTTGTTTTTTGTATTGTTATTGTTGTTGGAATAATGAAGATGCTCTGAAAATGATTGGAGTGATGAATGCGCAACTATGTGATTGTACCAAATACCATTGATTGTACACTTTGGATGGATTTATACTTTATTAATATGTATCAATAAAATTGATTTATGTAAAATTAATAGTTGCAAGGAGAATATATATGCAGCCAATTAAAGGTAGTCTTAGAGTGAGGAATCCTGGAAAGTGAATTTCCAAAAGAAATCAGTGTCAAAAGTCATAATGTGGAATTATAGATAAAAGTAATTTTCCAGCTAGTGGGAAGATAAAAGGATTACAACCACAAATAGTTTTGATAGACTCTGATACAACAATATCACCCTATTGATAGCTGGAAAATGTGCTTACTGCAATTTCTTCACTTAAACATCTTTGAAAATTCTAAAACTAATTGAGATGGTTTTCTATTAATCTAATTTCAGAAATTTACTCTTTGAACTTAGTTCCTTGAGGGATATTAACCAGCCCTTCTCAGTTCTGCCTACCCTCCTCACAAGAACCCTAGCATCACTTGCTTTTTTTTTTTTTTTTTGTAACTTGTTTTTCTTCTCAGCTAACCCTTTTCTCGTTTTTCCAACAAAAACCCTAGCTCCCATTTTCACTTTGAAATTGTTTTGGGAACATTGCTCCAGTTTTGCTTGTGCACTCATAATCAATCACCTTCTTACTAAAAAGCATATTTGTCCTTTGTAGTGTCAGATCAGGAAGGCCTGTCTATTGGAAATAACCATCCCTACAATAACACTATATTTATTCATATTGTTTGGTCATCAACTAACGATGTGTTAACATTTATTGAACACTGCTAATGAGTCACTTGTGTATAAAAATTGCCTATATTAACTCAATTATACTTCCAAGCAAATTTTGTCCTATAGCATACCCAATGTGTAGCTAGTTAGTTAAAAAAAAAATGTAACCAAACATAGGTATAAGCTCTAAACAATTATATTTTATTGCTTCTCAGGCACTGGAAATAAGATATGCAAGCAGGGAAACTAAGGGGTCATATAGAGCACTGGAGGCACTCTTGTTTCAGGCTTTGTTTACACTCTTTTCAGGCTTTGTTTACACTCTTTTCAGGCTTTGTTTACACTCTTTTTGTTTACTCTTTTTGTTTACACTCTTTTTGTTTACACTCTTTTCAGGCATTGTTTACACTTTTGCATATGGGGGCACTCTTCTTTCAGGCTTTGTTTACCATGACAGTTAGTGAAATCTGTCTGAGACCTATGTAAGTGTAACCTACTGAATGACTTCCCAACTCACTTTGAAATCTATTAGATGCAAATACTCTTTTGCTGTTTCTTTTTTTAAATCAATTTTATTGATAATTATTAATAAAGCATACAATTCATCTGAAGTGTACAATCAGTGGTATTTTGTATAATCACATAGTTGTGCATTCATTTCTTCAATCACTATTAGAACATTTTCATTACTTCCATAATAATAATAATAAAAACAAAAAGACAAACAAGAAAATTCCTTATGTCTCAATCTCTCTATGCTTCCCTAATGTACATAGATGGTGTTTCTGGTTATTCTATCCAAAGTGTATAATCAATGACTTTTAATATATTCACAATGTTATATATTCATGATCTCAAAAATTTTTGAGAAATATCATTACTCCAAAAAGAAAGACTCCATACCCCTTAGCATTTCTTCCTCAGGCATATATAACCAGTAATCTCATTTAAAAATTGACTAAAGATGGATCAAGTACCTAAATATAAAAGCAACCATAAAGCTCCTAGCAGAAAAAGTAGGAAACCATCTTCAAGATCTTGTGGTAAGTGGTAGTTTCTTAAACTTTATGCCTAAAGCATGAGCAACAAAAGAAAAAAATAAATAAATGGGACCTTCTCAAAATCCAACACTTTTCACCTCAAACAGGTTAAAAGGCAGCCAACTGAATGGGAGAAAACATTTGCCAATCACACATCTGATAAGCGTTTAATATACATGATATATAAGGAGATCATACAACTCAAAAATAAAAAGACAAAGTATCTGATTTAAAAATGGGCAAAAGGCTTGAAAAGACAACTGTCCAAAGAAGAAATACAAATGGCAAAGAAACACATGAAAAAATGTTCAACATCACTAGCAATTAGGGAAATGCAAATCAAATTTTGTTTTTTGCCATGGTTCTTGTTTTCAGTACTGTTTTAAGTGTATATCTGTCGATAAAATTGCAGTATTTAAAGCTTTAGCTTTCAGGAAAAAGAAAGTAAGAAGTCAGTGTGTGCATGTCAACTTGTGTGTATGAGAGGAGGAACTTGAAGGAAGATGCCTTGGGGAGAACTTGGGTGGTCATTGTCAGGTTGTGGGAATTACTTTTCCTACAGTGTACATGATTTTGTAAAAAGGCAGTATTTCTCCTAAAATTGGGAGTAGGTAAACTACTAATCAGTTTAGCTTTGTGTTGTATGTTAGCTTAAAAAAGAAAATATGTAATATAATGTTAAAAAAAAAGTCTTTATGATGGATTTTGTAAATACATTTGTTACAGGATGACCTGTTCTCTAGTTGTGATCTTACCACTTCAAATGGGTGTAATTTGAATAAATTTTGTATGATAAAGCATCAATAAAATGATTTTTAAGAGTTAAAAGAAAGTACAATAAGGTATTTCACACCTAATACACTGGCCACTATTTAAAAAATCACAATACTGTAAATGTTAGAGAGGATGTGGAGAGATAAGAACACTTATCCACTGTTGGTGGGGATATAGAATGGTACAGCCACTGTGGAGGACAGTTCAGCAGTTCCTAAGGAAGTTGAATATAGACTTGCCATGGGATGTAGCAGTACCATTCCTAGGTGTATCCAGAAGAACTGAAAGCAGTGACATGAATAGACATCTGCACACTTATGTTCATAGCAGCATTATTCACAATAGCCAAAAATTGGAAACAACACAGGTGTCCATTTCCTGATTAATGGATAAACTAATTGTGGAGTATACACATGATGGAATATTATGCAGTGGCAAGAATAAATGAAGTTGTGAAACATATGACAATATGGATAAACCTGAGGATGTTATATTGAGTGAAGTAAGCAAGACACAAAAGGACAAATAGTGTATGATTGACCTATTATGAACTAAATATATTATGTGAAATATGAATATGGGTAGAATTGTATATAAAAGACCATTTTTCTTTGAAGCTAAACAAATGTAAGCTCATGCTATACAATGTTAATATCAGACCAAAAAAAAACTACATTATACTAAGTAAAGGAAAGCAGACAGAGTACTACATATTGTATGATTCCATTTATATAAAATGCAAATATTCTTTTTAATTTAATATTTCCCCTTTTGGTTAATGTCTTTTTCCACAGTCATCACTGGTTAGTGCTTGGTAATAATCTCTTGGGGCTAGGGAGACTCATTACCAGGAGTCATGTCCCATGTCTTAGGAAGGTAGTGTGTTTATTTGCTGAGTTTGGCTAAGAGAGAGGCCGCATTTGAGTAACAAGAAAGTTTTCGGGAGGTAACTCTTAGGCATTCATTTTAATTAGGCTATGTTTCATTTTCACAGTAATAAGGCTCATATGTGCAATTATTAAGATCAAAGACTTGGCATATATGCCTTTCCATAGGCACAGCTTATATATTCCAGATATTTTGCCATTTTATTTGAGAAAGTAGCAGGACTTCTCCAGAATGGCAGTTTAACATTTTGTTAGCTGCTGTTTGGGCCTTTGTTAGAAAACATACCTATGACAACTGGATCACATTCATATTCCATAGAAGTATGTTTTGGGTGCATTTTCCCCCTTATATCACCCCACTATCAACACACTACACTAGTGTTACAGTTTTGTTATAATTTCTGAAAATTCATTCTTACATTTGTATTCTTAACTACAGGGCTCAGCCACCCTAGGATTACCTGTTAGGCAGTCACACATTTTATCCTCTTGCTCTTCTAGTCTCATTGATGTACCAAAGTTTCCCTTTCAACCATGTTCACACTCACACATCAGCATTGATAATTACACTCATATCTCTGAACTTACATCACCTACATCCATTTCCAAACCATAACAATCAACCAAATTATAAATCCTGCATAGATTAATCATCAGCTCAGCAAACTCTACTCCCCTTCTATCTCCTAGTAACCTATATTCCTGACTCTACCTTCATATTTTCTCTCAGATGTATTATTGTTAGTTGAATGGATTTTTTCTTTGTTACTTTTTTAACTTTATTTTTAAAGAAGGTTTATGCTACAGAAAAATTACATAAAAATATAGGGACTCCCACATACCACACCCCTCTGCCTCTCAGTTTCCCCCTATTAACAACATCTTATATTAGTGTGTTAAATTTGTTACAATTGATCAACACATATCAAAGCATGATTACTAACCATGGTCTTTAGTTTACGTTATGGTTTACAATTTGCAACATAACAATTTTATAGGTTTTGCCAAAATGTATAATGGTCTGTATCAGTCATTGCAATATCATGCAGAACAATTCAAATGTCCCCAAAATGCCCCATGTTTCACCTAGTCTTCCCTCTCCCTCCTCTCAAAACCTCTTTTAACAATTATCTTTATATCAATGTTACAAGCTCTTCTGTTACTACAATAATAATAAGCTTTCTTTGATCCATGGTTACATTCCCCTTTTATGTTTGTTCATTCCAGGCTTGATGAGTTTGGTATTGTAGTGCCCACTCTACTTCATATTGAGAAGGGGCTTAGATATTATGGGGCAGTTGGATGGAACTGTCTTGCTTGCAGTGGTAGTTACTCTCTGTTTTGGGGGATAGGGGTTGCCCATCATCATTTTTTTAGTTGTCCTCAGTGAGTCTGATGATGTGGAGAGAAGTTGCCTCTAACTCTGCTGAGATTCAGAGTTCAACCAGCATAGGAACAGATCAAAGGTTTAAGTCTCTAGTATATATATTTAAGTGTCCAGTGCTAACTATGGGTTCCAATTAAGCAGGGTAGAAGAATCATATGTAGGGAAATTATAAATGAGTCTAACACTGTTACATTGTGAAAGAAGTTAATATATATTCCAAGAAAATGGCCATCTATGGAGTGCTGATTTCATGGGGTTTTGTGTCTTTCTAATAATGTCCTGATGTCTCTAGACCTCTTGGGGTCACCTCAAAGCTTTCTTTACTGTGGCAATTAAATCCTCCTGAGATGTGCATAAGTATAAATTCTGAATTGAACTTCTGACTCACTTGGAAATCTCTTAGCTTCTTAGGTATAAAAACTCTTTCATGTTTAATTTTTCCCTATTTTGATCAGGGACTTGTCCAAATGCATCAATAATTGGCACTTGTTAGAATGTCCTCAGTTCCAGGGAGGTTAATCCCCAGGAGTAATGTCCCACACTGGGGGAAGGGCAGTAAGTTTATATGTTGTGTTTCACTCAGAGAGAGGCCACATTTAAGGAACAAGGAGGTTTTTGAGTGGTAACATTTAGGCAATAGATATTATTAGGCTAAGTTTTAATTTTACAAGAATAAGGTTCATATCTGTCTTATTTTATTAGGCACTGCCACTCTAACCTAGACATTCTTGTCCCTCTATTAGACAATGTAGAAGGACTCCCCAGGGTGGGACTTTAATATTTTGTTGGTTATTTTGTGGGCCTTCACTCACTGAGATAATACCCCATGACCACAAGAACATATTCATATTTCATAAAGGCATGACCCAGTTGCACACTTCCCCACACACACACTCCTCCAACCTGCACCTTCCCTGCTTGTTCTTGTCATAACAGCAGTCTCCCACCCCTGGTTTGGCACCAGTTTCTTCTCACACGAATGTCTTTGGAGTCTGAGCCATCTGCACACACAATCACGGCTGGACCCACTTCACGGGGCCAGCAGGGGAGGTGTCTTCCTCTGCTGCCTCACAAGGATGGGGAGAGACCAGGTAGGAGGCAGGGCAGTTCAGGATGCAAATCCTTGTCCTTCTTCCCTGGCCTTAGGGATACAGCTGCTGTTTGTCCTGTCATGTGAGGTCAGGCCTGTAGCTCCTAAATGGGGCCTATTTCTACATTTGTTTTTTATTTCTGGTCTGTGAAAAAAATCAACATTTAATAAAAGAACCTGACTTTGAAAAAAGAAAAAGGAAAGGGAAAAGGCATGCACAGATCCATCAGCTTGTTAATATGTTGAGAGGGAGGCAGTCACATGAAAGAAAATGAAAAGGTTCTGCATATTCAGTATGATCCTATTAATGTAATTCTGTTTACTAGTGTATGCATACATCAATTACTAAAACATATAGCATCATATTTGTGCCTATTGAGTGGTAGGAAAACAATGGCTATTTTTTTGAATAGAAAAAAGCATGGTTGTGAGTAATATAGAGAGGAGGGATGTGCATCACAAATATAATGTGAACCGCACACAATTTTAATTTTCTAGTATCCATTCTAAAAAAAAAGTATAAGGAAAATAAAATAAATTTCTCTGCTAATTAATAATGATAATATATAATGTATAATAAATGTGATTAACCAAAACAACTTATGCTGTCAGTTTTTTTATTTAAATAAGCTAAAACTTTAAATGGCTTAACACCCAGTTCCTCAGTCACACTAACCTCATGTCACATGTTCAATCCTACATTTCACTAGTGGCTTCCATGGTGGGCAGAGCAGATATAGAGTATGATTCTGTTTGGTTTCACAGCAGGGGTTAATCCTGAGTTGATCTGGTTTAACCACCTGCTTCCTCCCACAGTCCCTTACTTTTAGCTAACAACTTAGAAGGTAAATGACGTTCTATAACCACTGGGATCATGAGTGTTTTGGAGAAAGAGGTGTCAGTCAGTCAGTGTTGTATGGTAAAAATATTTGGATTTGTGGATTGCACCTGGCTTCAGTGCAGCCTGGGATTGGAGGGAAGCAGCTTCACATTTAAAGCTGGTCATATAGCTAGAATGTGTCTGCACAAGCTCACTATAAGGTCCCCTTACTACTAGCATTTTAGGGACTTCCTGGTACCAAGGCACTACACACCTACACAGTCAAGACCCGGAAACCATGCAGACCATAGAGTACCCAGCATTGGGAGAACAAAAAATCCTGCACTTGAGGCCTCAGGAACTCTCAATGCCTTGTTTGCCTGTCATAAAGCTGATCCCTGGGTATATATGAATTCCTATGGGTCCTTTCTGCAAGTGCTCTTTTAAGGTGATTCGTGCATAATTAATGTACTAGGTAAAAGCAAAGTAACAAATAAGAGCTCTTATTTGTGTGTATGTGTGTCTTTAAAAAAATCTTTAATAGTTATATAATTTCACATTTTCCTTTTATGTATTTCCATTTTATTTTCACAAAGAATAGATTTTTCACAATAGAAAAATAATGGAAGGTCTTTGCCAAAAAACTGTAGCATGACATAAAAATATACAGAATAAAGTAAAGGTTTCCTGGAATCTTGTTAAACAACACCACCACTTTATTCACACACCACATATTTATGTAACTGAGATGGAACCATAAATGTCTCTTAATTATCTTATAATTATAGACACTTTTCTACCACTTTTCTTTTCTTCCCTAGATCAGGTTCCAAATCCCCAACAAACTGAAAGCAATCTAGTTTCTTTCTATTAAAAAATCATCAACATTAAATGTGCACATATATAAAAGGTTTGGGGGCACTGTTTATTCTTCTCAATAAAATGGACTTGCTTTCTTCCTCAAAAATATGCTGTAGAGATCTTTCTGTGTTACCTGATGCAGTTTTCATTCATTCTTTAAAATGACTGTGTGATGTGTATGTACCATAATTTATTACCATTATCTTCTTGGTTGTTTGTTATTAGTCCTGAATAAATAATCCTGAAAAAAACATGTTCAAGTCCATATATTCTTATGTTTTGGTATGTTATTTGTATGGACAGTTTCCAGAAGTGGACTTCCTTAGGAGAAGGGCAAACACATTTTTAATCTGAATATATTACTTTTTAAAAATGTCATAACACTGCATATTTCTACCAGCAACCTACAATACTATCCTTTGCCAAACATCCTCTCCACCCATAGATTTTAGAGTGCATTTTAGTGATTTTCTTTTCTGCTCTTTAGTTTTTGATGGCCTAGTGGGTGATAAATAGTATATACTGTAATTTAATTTTTATTCCCTGAAGGGCACAATTGAATACTGTTGATGATAGATATTGCTATATATTTCAATTATTAAAATTTTATGATTGATGTGAGCCGACATTCTGGAACCACTTCCTTAGACACAGAAAACTAAAGAAAATCATTTTTCTATCAAGGAAATTTTGACTCATCCCCTAGCATCAGGATTCATCAATCCCAACAGAATGTTTATCCTCTTTTGTCATGAGAAAAATGGAATTGTCCTGAATGTAATTGTCACAAAGTCACAGAGATAAGCCTTGCCGGGTTGCACCTTGCAGACTTTGGTCTCAGTAGCACAGCCTGCTTTCCTCCCTGCCTGTGCTTTGTGTTCTGTGAGATGGAAGTATCCTCCACTTAGCTCTTACACTGCAATCTTTATTTTTTCCACTGCAGTCACAAATCTCCTCCTAGGACCCCAACACAGCATCTCCCTAGTGTTCATTTAATCAACCAGGAAACTTTACTCCTCTCTATTGGTCAGGTCATTTTTACTCATGGCCCACTATTAACTCCAACCTTTTTCCTTCTGCAGTGTCACTTATGATTACATTTTGTGCCAACCCTGGTGTGGTGGTTTGGAGTTTTATTTATCCCCAGAAAAATACATGTTCTTAAACTCAATCCATTCCTCTGGGTATGAACCCATTGTAAGTAGTACTTTAGCACTTAATGATGAGGTTACTTCAGTTAAGGTGTGGCCCACCTCAATCAGAATAGGTCTTAATCTTATTACTGGATTCTTTTATAAATAGAATGAAATTCAGGCAGAGAGAAAGCCAATGAGGGAGCAGCCACTAGCTGAAATCAATAGAACAAAAAGAGAAGGGAAGGAAGTGGATGTGGATCATGCAATTGAGCTCCTGCCGGGAAGCGGGTGTGGCTCAATGGATAGAGCTCCCGTTTATCATGCGGGAGGCCCCAGGTTCGCTTCCCAGGGCCTCCTTGTGAGAGCAGGCCGGCCCACGTGGCACGGTGGGCTGATGCAGCAGGACCTCACAGCAAGGGGGAGATAAGCAGACACGGAAGAAACACACAGCGAATGGACACAGTAAAAACACAAGCAGCAAGGGGGGGATAAATAAATAAATAAATTTCTAAAAAAAAAAAAAAAAA
>JAQZBX010008376.1:0-48202 GCA_029593785.1 Cabassous unicinctus
TTCCCAGGGCCTCCTTGTGAGGGCAGGCCGGCCTGCGCGGCGCGAGGGGCTGATGCAGCGGGACCTCACAGTGAGGGGAAGATAAGCAGACATGGAGAAGACACACAGCAAGCACAAGCAAGGGGGGGATAAATAAATAAATAAATAAATCTTTAAAAAAAAAAAAAGAAAAAGAAAGGGAATGGAAGTGAAAGTCTTAAGAAAAGAAGATAGAAAGAAAAGAAGAAAGGGAATGTTTGAAAATATAGTGATTTACTATTTCCCAGGATTGTTGAAATATGTGCAGATTCAGAAACCACAGTGAATTTAGGGAAGGTTATATAAAAAAGACGGGAAGTGGGTGTGGCTCAGTGGATAGAGCCCCCGTTTACCATATGGGAGGCCCGGGTTCGCGTCCCGAGGCCTCCTTGTGAGGGCACGCCGGCCTGAGCGGTGTGGTGGGCTGATGCAGCAACCTCACGGCAGGAAGCAGGTGTGGCGCAATGGATAGAGCACCCGTTTACCATATGAGAGGCCCCGGGTTCACTTCCCGGCGCCTCCTTGTGAGGGCAGGCCAGGCTCTCGTGGCGCCGTGGGCTGATGCGGCAAGACCTCACAGCAAGGGGGAGATAAGCAGACACGGAGAAGACATGCAGCGAATGGACACAGCAGCACAAGCAGCAAGGGGGGATAAATAAATAAAATAAATACATCTTAAAAAATAAATAAATAAAAATAAAAAAAATAAAAAAGAATCACCTAACGGCTTTTTTTTTTTAATTAGAGAAGTTGTACGCATACAGAAAAATCATGTATTAAATAAAAACAATAGTGTTCCCATATATCTCCTACACCTTTAATGAAACTGCAAAGCATCATCTATACTGAAAAGATGTATTTAAAGATAAATTACTTGCATAATAAAAGCAGTTTGATCTCTTAAGAATCTTTAATACAATTATCAAGCCAGAGTATAGTGGAAAGTGCTGTGCAAGGAAATTATACTCAACCCAATATGATGTTCTTAGCCAAATTATCATTCAAGCAAAGGGTAAAAGAAAATTTTAGGTTTAGCAATGCACACTCTCACTAAAAAGAATATATAACCTTCCAAAAAGAAAGTACAAATTTGAACTGACAAAAAGAATATATATTTATTTTTCAAACAAATGTGGACCATATAAAACGAGATAGAGGAACAAAAACAATCACAGCCTCATTAACAAAAATTTAATAAAATTAGGTCTCAGTAGTATAAAGCTAGCATTCAAAATTATCCAAATTTTTAGAAAGTCACCAAAAGAGCATTTAGAACAAAATTATCTTATTGAGGAAAATATAAAGTTTAATAATCCTCTTACAATAAAAGACATTGAAATAGTATCCAAATTCCACACACAAACACACACACACACACACACAGCAACAGAGAATTCTGCAATGCAAATTCTACTCAGTTTCAAGAAAATTGACCATTTTCAATTAAATTCAATATGTTCTGGAGACATAACATGATAGGAAGATGTGCTATACTATGTGTCTAATGCAAAATTTAATGAAAAGTATGACAGTACAAGAAAATAAAATATTAAAATAAATCAATAATAGTAGTATATCAAAATAAATTAAATTGTTTTCCTTAGGCATTCAAATAAGGCTTAATATTTTATAAATCATTATATTTCACTTGAGACTAAAGGAGAAAAGTTATTTCATCTCAGCAGTAGATGAAAAGACTTTTTCAATAACTCAACTGGTAGTTGAACAAATAAATAAACTTACCAAAATTAAAAAAAAAAAACTATAAATAATTCTAAACATTCAGGAACAGATAGGAATGTCCTTGAAATGACAAAGAACATGGAATGTAAACATAGTGTGTAAGCATTCTCTCCTTAGTTTTGTAAATATTATTAAATTACTTCATATATACAGAAAATTGCACTGATATTAAGTTGTAGCTCAATATTGTTTCAAGACATGAACATACAGAATGTTCTTATAAGCCTAGAAAAGCACTCATGCTTGCTTCCACTATCAATTCATTCTAAAAAATATGTTACCAGTATCTCAACTTCAAAATCATGAATTGCAATTGCAAATTTTGAGATGTTATATGACCAGTATCATAAAATATGGAAAATTTGTTTCTGGCTTCTTTTGATCAAACACATGTTTGTGAGTGACACTCTTGTTGTGAGTAATTGTGGTTCATAAATGTTCATTGCTGTTTACTATTCCATTTTGTAAACATAACCTGACTTATTATTCCAATGCTTGGCTATTACAATTAGTTATGAAAATAAATGCATTTGTATTTTCTGGTCATATTCCAAGAGTAGAAATCTTGGTTTATAGGGTATGCACATATTTGATTGAAGTACCTATCTTTCCAGTTTTCCAAATTGGTTGTAGTACCAGAAATGAAAAGAGAGTCTTTAATATCTTCATTCAATACGTGGAATTTTTTTATCTTTTTCATTTAGTCATTCTTGTGAGTTTGTAGTGTATTGGACTGTGGTTTAAGTTTCCGAATACCTTCATTTACTGTCCTTTTATTGGTTCCCTGTAGATTTTAGCACTCATTTGTAACTCAGTACATTTTAATTCAAATAATGTTTTTAAAAATATCTCTGATAAAGCTAGAACTTTAAAACATGTTTACAGTAATTATCTTGCTTTATTTTCATAATGTGGAATTCCAGGTAGAATTATAATCAGCACTTTAACTAATTCTCCTAAATTTCATCCTTTTTGTTGAGAAGCTGTTTATAGTCTTACTATTGCTTTTTAAAATTAGTGTGTTTTTTTATTTCTCTCTACTTTTAAGATTTCCACTTTAATTCTAGTTTTGGGCACTCTTGCATATACTTTGAACTTCACAGATTTTTTTAAACACATGGGTTTATGTATTTCATCAGTTTTGGGAAAATTTTCACCATTATCTATTTAAATATTGCCTCTTTCCCATTCTTTCTTTTCTCCCCTTTTGGGACCGTGAATATTAAACCTTTTTGCTGATTCCAATGTGATTATATTGCTCTATTCTCTATTTTCGTTTTCTTTTTCCCTCTCAATCATTTGTTTCGTTTATTTTCTTTTGACAATTACACCAGTTCCTTCAATCTGACTTTGATTCTGGCTTACCTACTCTGTCTCCATTTAATGATTTCTAATTTTAGATTTCATATCTTTTTTATTCTAGACTTATAATTGGCCTATAGATTCTAATTCTCTAGTCAAATGTTCTATCTTTTCATCTTGGTTTTTATCTATTTCCTCTACCATATCAATCACAGTTATTATTAAATCATTTTCAAAATCTAGATAATTGCAGATCTTTATGTATTGTCCTTTTATCTTTCTGGTTTTCAATAATATGGTCTTATTTTCTTGGCATGCCTAATGTCTTTTAATTGAATGTAAACATTATATATAAAAATTGTAAGGGCAACATATGATAAAATCACATTGCTAGAATTGTATTCATATTAAGATATATTTATATTATAAATCTCAAATGCTACTACTTATTTTCTATTCTTTTAAAACATATTTATATGAACATTGATGCATAAAATACATCTCCTAAAATGCATACCTAATTGTTTAAGTGAACATCTCTGAGACACCATAATTATAGGACTGGGCAAAGAAGACTTTAAACGTATCCCTAATATATTAATATTTTCATAAAGGTTATGTTTATCTATGGTTTTTACAAATAGGTTTATTTTAAGATATGTGAAAGCACTGTATAAGCAATAATATATTTTATTTTTGATGATAGAAGGTGAGCAAAAAAAATGATTATCTTATTTTCAAAATAGATAAGTTTACAAAGAGTTTTATATCTTATATGAATTTGTTTTAAGCAAGCAGTTAAAACTCTTCTTTTTCAAAAAGATAGCCAAATCGTTTATAATGTCCATTCCAGGATCCTGAACAGAAGAAAATAAAAGGAGAATGGAAGTGAGGTATTGATTTGGGACAACAGAGTATAGGATGATGGAGATGCTGTATTAAATGTCAGGAAGGTAAGAGTGTATCCCTGAAATCAGTTCATGCCATTTAAATACATGTGTAAAAATTCTCTGAATTATAGGATCCAATTAAACAAACTACTCAGTTATCAAATTCCCACATAAGGGAGATAATATGTGTGACTGCCAAAAAAAAACCACATAAAAATAAGTTTTTCATATGGTCTACACTTTATAATCTTGGAAACTGAAAAGGGGTGGATCTTAAGGGAGTTTCTGCAGACAATACACATTTTTAAAAAATTAAATTATTTCCCAAATAAATTTTAAAATGAGCATGCTCTTACACTGATTGTGCCCTTTTTAATTTCACAAGCTAATATGATTGTTTTATTCATCCTTGAGGAAATTGAGGAACAGAAAATGTAAGGAATTTCATATATGCTAATAACTCACTGTATTACTTCTTCATTAATTCCTCTTGTATCTACTCTATTCCCCACTATGCTAGGAGCTCCATGAATACAAAATGTCTGTCATTTATTTAATACATGTTTCACATCTATCAAGCCACCCAAAATTTAAGAAGTATTTGATAGGCATAGATGAATAGAAACACAAATGTGTGAATTGTTTCTATCATGGTTTGCTTAATTCCTTTAAATTCCATGGCAATAGCCAGGTTTCCAAATTAAGGGCCTTTATATATGTTGCACCTTTTGCATAAAAATATCTTTCCTTTACCGTGAAAATCTGACTGGTTCTAAACTTCAAGTTACAACTTAAATGTCACTTCACAAGAATATATTTAACCAATCTCTCAGTATATCATAGGTCTCAACACTTATTGTGTTGCCTTTCTTTCCTTCACAACAATATCAAAATTTATAAATAAATATATATATCAACATACTTTATTTTTAGAGCAGTTTTACGTTTTCAGGAAAATTGAACAGAAAGTACAGATAGATCCCATATAGGCCTCCAACATTCTAATTCCCTGCTACACACATCCCTTATTGTTAACATCTTGCATTAGTGTGGTACTTTTGTTACAATTGGTGAACTAATATTGATACAGTATTATTAATAAAAGTCTATAGTTTTCTTTAGGTTTCATTCTGTGTTGTATGGTGTTATGGGTTTTACCAAATGTGTAATGTCATGTATCCAAAATTACAATATCATTCAGAACATTTTCACTACTTTAAATATCCCAAGTGTTCCATCCACCCTCACACTCCAATAGGATAGGAGGGCCCTGGTGATTCCTCTGCCCCTCTGGGCAATGGCAGGTACTTTTGACCTGCATGGACTGAACTGTTTGAGACCTGTGGATCCACCTCCCCACACCCAATAGGATAGAAGAAGGCTGGCATTTCCTCAGCCTCTCTGGGCAATGGCAGGCACTTTTGGCCTACACAGTCTGAACTCTTGGGCAGAAGGGACAGTACTCCCTCAGCCTCTCAGGGCAACTACAGGCGTATTCAGCCCACACAGATTAGACTATTGGGCACTCCACCCACTGGAAGTGGGGGTTTTACTATATCAATCTACCGGAGCAACCGTGGTCATTTTGGACCAGTGTGGCATAGATTGCTGCCCACACCTGCAGCTCCATGCCTGCCCCAGGCAGGGACAGTGAAGACATGAAAATTAATCAGCCCCTTTGGGCAATTACACATGGTCTTGGCCTGCACAACTTGGAATATTACACACAGCTGCAGCTCTGTCCCTACCCCTGGCAGAGGAGAAAGTTAAGAGACACTTCTTCGGTTCTTGGGGGCAACACAGGCAGCTTCAGCTTCCACAGTTTACACTACCAACTGGATCCTCGGGTCCTACTAAACAAACAACAAAGAAGAAAGAGCAAGAAAGCCCTAAACTAATGAGAGAAACTGGACCCAGAATAAATACATCTACTAAGCCAAATGCCAAGATGCCAACAAAAACTACAATCCATACCAAGAAACAGGAAAATATGTCCCAGTCAAAGGAACAATATAAGCCTCCAGATGACATAAAGGAGTTGAGACAACTAATCATGGATGTTCAACAAATCTCCTTAATAAATTCAATGAGATGGCAAAAGAGATTAAGGATATTAAGAAGACACTGGGTAAGCACAAAGAATAATTTGAAAGCATACATAGAAAAATAGCAGATCTAATGGGAATGAAAGAAACAATAAATGAAATAAAAAATACACTGGAGGCATATAACAGCAGCTTTGAAGAGGCAGAAGAAAAGATCAGTGAGCTTGAAGACATGGCCTTTGGAAGAAAACATACAAAAAGACAGATGAAGAAAAGATTGGAAAATATTGAACAGGGTCTCGGGAACTATATGACAGCAAAAAGATGTGAAAATATATGTGTCATGGGAGTCCCAGAAGAAGAAGAGAAGGGAAAAGGGGCAGAAGGAATATTTGAAGAAATAATAATTGGGAAATAATAATTTCCCAACCCTATTAAAGGACATGGATATACATGTTCAAGAAGCACAACATACTCCCATCTGAATAAATCTGAATAGACCAACTCCAAGACACATACTAATCAAAATGTCAAATGCCAAAGACAAAGAGAACATTCCAAGAGCCACAAGAAAAAAGCAATGCATAACATATAAGGGATACCAAATAAGATTAAGGGCCAATTTCTCATCAGAAACCATGGAGGAAAGAAGGCAGTGGTATGATATATTTAAAATACTGCAAGATAAGAACTGCCAGCCAAGAATCTTATATACAATAAGATTTTCTTTCAAAACTGAAGGTGAGTTTGGAATATTCATAGATAAACAGAAACTGAGAGTTTATAACAAAGAGACTGGCATTTCAGGAATTGCTAAAGGTAGTGCTACTGCCTGAAAAGAAAACACAGAAGAGAGAGACTTGGAGGAGAGCCTAGAAATGAAGATTATACCAGTCAAAGTAAATAAAAGTGTCAAAAGAATGGAGAAAATAAAATATGACAGCTAAAACCTAAAGGTCAAAATGAGTGAAAAAGAACTTTCTTTAGAGTAATAACATTGAATGTTAATGGATTAAACTCCCCAATCAAAAAACACAGAATGGTGGAATGGATAAGAAAATATGAGCCATCTATATACTGTCAAAAAGAGACACACCTTAGACCCAAGGATACCAAGAAAGTGAAAGGTTAGAAAAAGATATTTCACACAAACAATAGCCAAAAAAAAAAAAAAAAAAAAAAAAAAAAAAAGCGGAAGTAACTATACTTATATCAGATGAAATAGACTTTAAAAGCAAAAGTGTTATTAGAAACAAGGAAGGGCATTATATAATAATTAAAGGGGCAATTCTCCAGAAAGAAATAACAATAAAAAATGTATATGCACCTAACCAGGATGCCCCAAGATACATGAGGCAAACAGTGGCAAAACTAAAATGGGGAAAGAGATATTTTTACAATAATAGTTGAAGATTTCAATACACAACTCTCAGCATTGGATAGAACATCTGGGCAAAGGATCAATAAAGAAACAGAGAGCTTGAAAAATATGATAAATGGAGTAAACCTAATAGTCATAAACAGAACATTGTACCCCAAAACAGCAAGATATACATTATTTTCAAGTACTCATAGATCTTTTCCAAGAATAAATAATATTTTGTGTAACAAAGCATATCTTAATAAACGGAACAAGATCAAAATTATACAAAGCACTTTCACTGATCATAACAGAAAAAAGTTGAAAATCAACAAGAGGTGGAAAAAGGGAAAATTCACAAATGCACGGAGATAAAACAACACACTCTTAAATAATTAGGGGTCAAAGAAGAAATTTTGAGAGAAATCAGTAAATATCTAGAGATGAATGAAAACAGAAACACAACGTATCAGGACCTATGGGATGCAGCAAAGGCAGTGCTGATAGGGAAATTTATAGCCCTCAATGCTTGTATTAATAAAGAAAAAAGAGCTAAAATCAGTGACCTAACTTCACAGCTGGAGGAAGTAGAAAAAGAAGAGCAAGCTAATCCCAAAACAAGTAAAAGGACTGAAATCACAAGGAACAAATCAGAAATAAATAAAATTGAGAACAAAAAACAATAGAGAGAATGAACAATACCAAAAGTTGGTTCTTCATGAAGATTAACAAAATTAACAAACCCTTAGCTAGACTGACAAAGAAAAAAAAAATCAAGAAGATGCAAGTAAATGAAACAAAAAATGAAAATAAGGACATTATTACTGATCCCAAAACAATAAAAGAGGTCAGAAGAAGATACTATGAATAACTGTATGCAAAAAAATTAGACAATGTAGATGAAATAGAAAACTTCCTAGGAACATACAACCAACACTGCACCTGGAAGAAATAGAAGACTTCACCAAACCAATCACAAGTAAAGAGATTGAAACAGTCATCAAACAACTCCACAAAATGAAAAGCCCAGGACCAGATGGTTTCACAGGTCAGTTGTACAAAACATTCATAGAGGAATTAATACCAATCTTACTCAAGCTTTTCCAAAAAATTGAACAAAAAAGAACAAACACTATCAAACTAATTCTATAAAACCAATATCACCCTAATACCAAATCCAAATAAAGATATTATGAAAAAAGTAAAATACAAACCCATTTCCTTAATGAGCACAGATACAAAAATCCTTAACAAAATACTTGCTAATGGAGTCCAACAACACATTAAAAGAATTATTCATCATGATCAAGTGGATTTTATACCAGATGTGCACTGGTGGTTCAACACAAGAAAATCAACCAGTGTAATACACCACATTAATAAATCAAAGAAGAAAAATCACATGATCCTATTGATTGGCACAAAAAAAGCCTTTGAATAAATTCAGCATTCTTTCTTGATAAAAAAAATACTACAAAAGAGAGGAATTGAGGACATTTTCTCAACATGATAAAGGCCATATATGAAAAACCCACAGCTAGCATTATACTGAATGGTGAAAGACTGAAAGTTTTCCTGTTGAGATCAGGAAAAAGACAAGGATGTCCACTGTCACCAATGTTGTTCAGTATAGTGTTAGAAGTTCTAGCTAGCACAATCAGGCAAGAAAAAGAAATAAAATGCATCTGAATTGGAAAGGAAGAAGTAAAACTTTCACTATTTGCAGATGACATGATCTTATATATAGAAAGTCCTGAAAAATCTACAACAATGCTGCTGGAGCTAATAAATGATTTCAGCAGAGTGTCAGGATACAAGATCAATATACAAAAATCAGTGTTGTTTCCATACACTAGTAATGAGCAATCTTAGGAGGAAGTCAGGAGAAAAAATTCCATTTACAATAGCAACTAAAAAAATCGTATATTTGGGAATAAACTTAACCAAGGATGTAAAGCACTTGTATTCAAAAAACTACAATGCATTACTAAAGAAATAAAATAAAGACCTAAATAATTGGAAGAATATTTTAAGAATTGGAAGACTAAATATTGCTAAGATGTCAATTCTACCCAAATTGATATACAAATTCAATGCAATTGCAATAAAAATTCCACCAGCATATTTTAAACAAGTGGAAAACACAATTATCAAATTTATTTGGAAAGGCAAGGGACCCCAAATAGCCAGAAACATCTTAAAAAGGAAGAGTGAAGTTGGAGGACTCTCACTTCTGGACTTTAATTCATATTACATGGCTACAATGGTAAAAGCAGCATGGTGCTGTCATAAAGATAGACACATAGACCAATTGAACTGAACTGATGATTCAGAAATAGATCCTCACATCTATAGTTAAGCGATTGTTGACAAGCCTGTCAAACCCACTTGCTGGAGCAGACCAGTCTATTCAACAAATGGTGGTGGGAGAATTGGATATCCATATCCATAAGAAAGAAAGAGGACTCCTATCTCACACCTTATACAAAAATTGACTCAAAATGAATGAAAGACCTAAATGTAAAATCAATAGCCATAAAGCTCCTAAAAGAAAATGTAGTAAAACAAATCAAGACCAGGTGGAAGGTGGTGGATTCTTAAATCTTACAACAAAAGCACAAGCAATGAAAAGAAAACATGGATAAATGGGACCTTCTCAATCTTAAATACTTTTGTGATTCAAAGGAATTTGTCAAGAAGTTGAAAAGGCTCCCACTTTATGGGAGAAAATATTTGGAAACCACATATCCAATATGGGTTTGATTTCCATGCTATATAAAGAGGTCATACAACCCAACAATAAAAGAGCAAGGAATCCAATTTAAAAATGGGCAAAAGATTTAAAGAGACATTTCTCCAAAGAGGAAATAGAAATGGCCCCAAAACACATGAAAAGATGTTTCATATCACTAGCTATGAGGGAGATACAAATCAAAATGACAATGGGATATCAGCTCACACTGCATAGAATGGCCATTATTAAAAAATAGAAAACAGTAAGTGGAGAGGATGTGGAGAAATAGTAACATTCCTTCACTGTTGGTGGGACTGTAAAATGGTGCAGCCTTTGTGGAAGACAGTTTGGCGGTTACTCAGGAAGCTAAATATAGAACTGCTATAGGCTCCAGCAGTTCCTCTATTAGGAATATATCCAGAAGAACTGAAAATTTTTGCACGAACAGACATCTACATACTTATATTCACAGCAGTGTTATTCACAATTGCCAAAAGAGAGAAACAACCCAAGTGTTCATCCACAAATGAATAGATAAATAAAATGTGGCATATACATACAATGGAATAATATGCTATAGTAAGAATAAATGAAATTGGGACACATATGATACCACGGATGAATCTTGAAGACATTATGCTAAGTGAAATAAGCCAGACATGAAAAGACAACTATTGAATGGTCTCATTAATAGGAACTAAATATGAAGAATAAATGCATGGAGTTAAAACCTAGAGCATAGGTTATTAGGAGGTAAGAGGTGGGTTGAGAAGGACTACTGATGCTTAATGTAGGTTTACGTTTTAATTAACTTGAATGTAATAGTGTGGAAATGGATAGAGTCAATGGTAACACATTTTAATGAGTAACAGCTGGTTTATAAATGGGATTTGTGGCAAAAACAGTAGTCTAGGGATGTAAATGTCAATTGAAAAAATATAGAGAATAATCTAGGGACTGAATAACACAGTGAACCCAGAGGTGGATGAAAATTGTGCTTGATGACACAGATGCAAGAGTGTCCTTCTGTGAACTAGAGTGGATGACATCACTATTGCAGGGTGGTGGGAATGTGGAGAAGCATGGTAAAAATACTATTGGTGTGACTATGGATTGTGGTTAACAGCAGCACTGTAATATTCTTGCAACAATGCCAAAGGTGTTGTGGCAGTTTGAGATTATTTATGAATTCCAAAAAGAATTATGTTTGTAATATGATCTGTTCCTCTGGGCATGATACCCTTTGGTTGTATTAGATTCAGCTGAGATGTCTTTGATTAGACTATGTTAAGTTTAGGGTTTTGTTTCAACAAAGTCAGTAGGGTGTAACTCAGGTAAAGTCCTCGTCCCCTTGGTGGGGCGTATAAACAGAAATTCAATCAAGAAAAGATGAGAAGAAGATACACATAGGAAGAGAAATAGTTCCATAGACATGGCAGAGGAGAGAACTTTAATCCTGAGGCCCTGGGAAGAGAGATGAGTCATTTGTCTGATAGTTTGCAGTGCTGAAAAAGCCCAGAAAGAAACAAACCCTATGCCAGCCTGGGGCTGAAACAGGGGAAGGCTGAACCGTCACAGAGATTGGCAACCATCTTGCTTCAACATGTGCCAATTAACTTGGGTGAGAAATGACCTCTTTTAGTACCTTGAGTTGAACTCTTTATGGCCTTGCAACTGTAAGCTTATACCCCAATAAAATATCCTTTATAAAGCCAACAGATTTCTGGTACTTTTTATCAGTACCCCTTTGGCTGAAAATACAGGTGTACTGTGTTGAAATTGGGGAAAAAGTGTGCCAAATGTACACTATAGACCATGGTTGTTGGTAATAGTCTGATGATATTATCTCATATTCTTGTAACAAATATTCCACCAGAAAGTTGTGTGTTGGTGAAGGGAGTTTTATGGGAATTCTACTCATGTGCATGATTGTTTTGTAGGTTCAAAATTTCTGTAATAAAAATATATTTAAAATAATCATAATAATTGGGTAAGTTGGGGGAAAATACACTAAATGTAAGATATGGACTATAGTCAGTAGTAATATTTTTACAATATCCTTTCATAAGTTGTAACAAATATTTCTCAACAATGAAAGGTGTTGGTGTTGAGGTGATGTATATTACTCCTGTATGATGTTATGCATATTTGTTTTGTAAGTTCACAACTTTTACTACACACTTATTGTTTATGTTCATTAATAATATTGAAGTATTAATTCTATACATTAATAAATTTTTTTAAAACTCCCTGTGCTCTACCTTCTTGCTTCCCACTTGTCCCTGAAACCCCTGGCAATCACTGATCTCTTTACTAACTCCATTGTTGGAATCATACAGTATGTAGCTTTTTCAGACTGGCTTCTTTCACTTGGCAATATGCATTTAAGTTTTTAACATATCTTTTCTTGGTTTGTTAGCACATTTTTTTAAATTGCTGAGTAATACTCCATTGCATGGATGCATCAAAGGAAAAAACTGCACCAGACAACGTTAAAAACGACTTAATTGAAGGAGCTGCTATAGCAGTGGAGAGAGAGTAGAACTCACCATCATTGGAACAAAGGACAATGAGTATTTTATGGATTGTGAGTATGTTGGAGAAGCACTGGAAGATAATATGGGGCGTTGATCACTGGGATGTTTTAAGGATTTACTGAGATGCATTTAGGAAGGTTTGGCTCCATATTGGTGATTAGGACCACTTGCTTTGGGATATTTTCCTTTGAATAAATTAGACCATCTGGAGTCTGTAAGGTCTGGGAGAGAGGAAGTGACAAGGACCTGCCTATTTAGGACCCAATACGACTCCTGAGTAGCCACAGTCAGAGGGAGAAAGGAACAGAAGTTTCACAGTGAGTTTGATAATTAAAATTGTCAGAGTCTGAAGTTGCCTTTTTCCTCTTTATCCCCTGCTGTCCTAGTTGTCTTTCTCTGTAGTCCTACAGCTATTATATCAGTTTCAAGGTAGTCAGGGCTTGGGAGGGAGCAGGTAGGGGAGAACAAAGAGTAAGGCTGGAAGCTTGGTCAAGAGAAAAAAAAAGTCTTTATCAGATGCATCACAGCTTATTTATGCATTCACCTGTTGAAGGACACCTTGGTTACTTCCAATTTAGAGCAATTCAAATAAATAAATAAAGCTGCTATAAACATCCATTTGTGTTGTTGTTGTTGTTGTTGATATTAGTTTACTGCTCATTTGGGTAAGTACCTAAGACAACAATTCCTGGATTGTATGGCAAGACTGTGATAAGGTTTGTAATAAACTGCCAAACTATCTTCCAAAGTGGCTACACCATTTTCATTATTATCAGCAAAGAATTAGTTCCTACTGTTTCATATTCTTGCCATCATTTGTAGTAATATATGTGTGTATATAATCTTGTTTATTGTTAGTATACCATATTACACTATCAGGGCTATGTAAATAAATATCTTCATCAATTTCTTCATCGTTTTATTTCTGGCACCTATAATGGAAAAGGAGTATTCTAGATTGAAAGGTTCCATCACATAGGAGGAATTCCAGTGGTCCTGTGGAATAATTCTCCTGTAGGAAACCTAGTATTTGTGTACAGTTGGAAGCTTATCTCAAATGTTCTACCTTCCATAGCTGTAACTATATTTGCCAACAAGCTCTATTTTCACTGACAACAGCACATTGAAAAAAGAAATACCACTTTCAGATCTCAGCAATTCTTCCTAAGCAATTGCCACTGCCACTCAAAGAAAGTCGAGTTCAAGACTTAATGCTCTAATAAAGCTGTACGTCCCAAAGTGAGTCATTTACAATAATACTGCATCATCAGTAAAGTGAATCCAGATATACTATACATTATGGTGAACAATTTCAAATCTCATCTCCCTACAGCGCTCCTGGTGAAATGAAGCTGAATAAAACAAATCCTGATTTTTTCACATTTACTGTTATTAAAGAAAGGAACAAAGTACTGCCAAGGGGAATGAGAAAATAAAGCTATGGCTATTCAGTTGTGAAGAAAGTAAATTAATAAAACTAACCTCATTTTGTTTGTGCACACTTTCAGTAGATGCCCCTGGAGAGCAATTCCCTTTATGGAAAAGAATAAGGGTGGAAGATGAACTATGCAGCTTTTTGACTAGGTCTTTTTCAGTACAATTTGAACTTGGTGTGTTGCAAGAAATTAATATGTTATCAAGATTGCCATCTGATGCTTGAACTCTTTTTCTAGGGCTATTATTTTTTCATATTTTTCACTAGAAACTTTGGTAAATATTATATTCACAATAGTTACACCATATTTAAATATTACCAGGGGGATGGGCAGAAACAATCCTGTTAGTACCTTCAAGAGAATTCTTTCAGTCTTTGGTTCATATATATAGTACCTTGGGCTGTTGTGAAATATTAAATCCATCTTTGCTCTTGCTATGAAAATTTAAAACAGTATACTAGAAAAACCTTCATCCACTATGACAAACTGAACAACATTCAGGCCGCTCATCTGCTAGCAGGAGAATTTTCCACTTCAATGATCAGCTGATTGTTGCATGTGCAGATATTTTCCAAACTGTCCTATTTCCTGTCTCTTTGCTTTAGTAGATTCAATTTAAGAAATATTCCAGCAACATTTAAAAGCATGTAACACAGGAATATGTTTATATGTGTGCATCTGTGTATAAACACATATATATTTCACAAGGAGGTCCAGACCTGGAACACATAAAAACTTTCAAAAACTGTCCTTGATATATCAAAAAAATAAATAAATAAATAAATAAATAAAGTAAAACATGGGCAAAGAACTATGAAAAAATGGAAAAGTGATAAATGAACACAAAGAGATTATCAATACAGAGATAGAAATTATGAAAAGAACAAAATAGAGCTGAAAACCACAGTAAAAGAAATTTAAAAAAAAAATTGCTTAGAGATGTTCAACAGAAGATTGGGGTGGGGAGAAGAAAGAATCAGTGAACTTGAAGATAAGACAATTGAAATCATTCAGACTGAGCAGCAGATAGAAGAAAAAATCTAGAAAACTGAACAGAGCCTGAGGAAACTTTGGGACACTTACCTCCAAGCATACCAATAAATGAATTGTAAGAGTCCCAAGAAGAGAAGAAAGAGAGAAAGAAGTAGAGAGAATATTCAAGGAAATAGCAGCTGTAAACACCCAAATTTTATAGTAGATGTGAATATATACATCTAAGATGCATAGTGATCTCTCAACATAATGAACCAAAAGCCACAAGAGAGAAGCACATGTCATGTGCAAGGGGAACTCAATAAGTTTAAGTACCAATTTCTTATCAGAAACCATGTAGTCAAGAAGGTGGTCAACGATATATTTAAAAGTGTTTAAAGAAAAAAAATGACGCTCAAGAATTCTATTTCTTGCAAATTGTCTTTCCAAAATGAGCAAGAGAATAAGACATTCCAGGATAAACAAAAGCTGAGGGAGTTAGTCACCAGTAGACTGGCCCTATAAGAGATGCTAAAGAGAGTTTTGCAGGTTGAAAACAGTTTGAAGTCCATATGAAGAAATAAAGATCTCAGGAGGGTAATGACATGGGTAAATAAATGCCAATACTACTGTATTTTTTATTTGTAACTACACTCTTTACTGCCTACTGATCTAAATGCATAAAATGTAATGATTAATCAGTAGTTTTGGACTCATAATGTGTAATTGGTGACAAGAAATACATGAAAGTGGAGAGGTGGAGGGGTATAGGAACACAGCTTGTGTATACTACTGTTTTTAGATTTGTATTGAAGCAAACAAGAATGTTACAGACTTAGGATGTAAAATTTAAGCTCCATGGTAACTACAAAGAAAATATGCAAGCTTATGGAGATGGCAATTAGAATACAGGTTGCCAGAGGTGGCAGGGAAGTGGAGATGCACAGTAAATCCATAATAGATGTAGGGTTTCTGTTTTGGGTGATGAGGATAGTTTTAGTAATGGAAGGTGGCCAGAGTATGGCAATATTGTGAAAGTAATTAACCCCATTGAATAATATGCTTGGGAGTAGTTGAGATGGGAAATTTACATTGCATATATGTTTCCACAATTACAAAAAAAAAACAAGCAAAAAAACAATAAAAGACAATGAAAATTACCTGTAACACATGATCATGGTCCTGGCTAGGATCTAGCAATGGAGAAGAAATGGCTCAAAGAGATATTCTTGGGACATATGCAAAAATTGGAATTTAGACTGTAAACTAATATATCAATGTTAATTTCCTTGAACTTGATAACCACTTAAAGTGGTTACATGTGTTAATACCATTTTTCTTAGGAAAGGTACATGACAGTATTAAGTGTTCAAGGAATGTGATGTATACAACCTACATTCAACTGTTCAAAAATGGATGGGTGGATAGATAGATAGATAGACAGACAGATAGAATGATACAGCAAATGTGGGAAAAAGTTAAAATTGGTGATTCTGGGTAGCTAAGGGTGGCTTGGGTATGTTGGAGTTGTCTGTATGGGGTTTGTATTATTTTTGCAATTATCCTGTAAGTTAGAACATATTCTAAAACATAAAGTTAAAAAAGAATGTCCTATCAAAAGGGATTTTTAATAGATAGTAAGTACATAAGTCAGCAGCTTTCTCTGATACTTTAGAAAAAATGTCTTTACTTTGGTATGTTGTTCAGTTCGTTTCAGAGAATAACTTAAATTTGATGTTTATTAGCTTTACTTCTGGCTTTATCTATTTAAGCAAGTCACAGGGTTTTTCTTCATTATTAACTTGTTAAAGAAGTAGGCGCAATTCCTTTGTAAAAGTTCCTACACATTGTAGTTATCTAATGCTTCTTTGTCGTGGTGTTTAACATGCCCCTATCTTTCCTAAATTTCCCACAGTTTGGAAATTTCATCAAAAGCTTTTTTTTTTCTTAAATAATAACTCTTAATCTATTTCTTATTTCATCATCATAGGGTGACATAATGGTACCAAGAATCATCATTGAGTCTAGTTGGTGACAGTGTGACTCTTTCATTACAAATTTCTCAACATCAATTAAAATATCTTGATTATCATTATCTTAATGAATTATTTCATTAGGAATTTAAAATAGTTAATATTTAAATTCTGTCATTCCTCTGCATTATTCCATATCAAAAAACTTGTTATCCTCCAATAGGGTTATTTTGTTGCTCTAAGGTATATTTCATACCAGAAAGACAGGGTTAATTCTTAGTTCTCCTTCTTTAAATTTCAAATTTTGGAGTAATGTTTTGATACCCAGGTAATGTGCTATAGAGTCCATGGTGCCTTTTGTCTATATATCTTGCTCTTTTTCTCTAAATTTCTGACTCACTCTTGATATTACTAGTGCATGCTCACTCTTTTAATAATTATGAACTCATGAAAAACACACACATCTATATACACAGATATATACCTATGTATTCAATATATTTCTATCAGTGGCAGCCATTATTTTTTTTATGCTAAAATTTCCCTGTCTTTGGCCAGTGGGAGATCCTGTGTCCCTCTGTGAGGAAACCACTAGGTTATCACAGGTTTTTTGCCATCCAGCATGTTAACCAAGCTCATATTTTGTGTTTACTACCCAGACTTGTAATAAGCCATTTCTCCAAATACCCCTGCTTCTTTTTAGTACTAGGGACTGTCATTGTTTTTGAGTTGCAATTGGTTTTAGGTCTTTTCAGTGGAATGAGCTGTGTACAGTGTGCTTTTCTAAAGAGGAAACATACCTTAATTTCTTATTGGTATTTCAGATTCAAATTTAAAATTACACTGGTTTTTTACATGTCCTATGTGGTTCCAGTAGGACTAGGGAACTTGTAGTTTCATATGAACTTTAGATCCTTAAACTTCTATTAATTTTGAAATATATTCCCTTAAGTGAATTAAACTGTGTCAATATCACTTTTTGCATCTCTAAAATGGGATAATATTGCATACATTATAGGTTTATTTTAAGAACTCAGTAAGAAAACATGTAAGTGAAATTTACAAGACACATCTTGTTTTACTGGGTGTTCATCAGTCTCTCCTACTTTAAAATTTCTCACTTCATACTTATCACAAAATTATTTCATTTTTTGCTGCATTTATTGTTTAACCAGTATTTGATACCAGAGCACATTTTCAAATTGTTTCCAATTTGTGTCTGCCACAAAATAAATAGTAAAAATAATTCAAAAAATTCTGCATAGTATACTTATTTTAAGTTTTTACTTATATGCTTTTAATTAAATTTAATATTAAATATTTATTGAGCAATTTTAGCGCCAACCCCTGTTCTAAACATTAAAATAAACTCAATTAATTTTCAAAAAAATCCTATGGAGATAGTAATGTTATTATTCTCATCCATAAAATGAATCCTTCAGTTTTATAATTTGCTTCTTTCTACTTGAATTTATTTGTTCTTTTAATTTTATATTATATACTTACTTGTTAATTATCACCCTTTTAAGTTTATTTTCCAATACAAGCATTCTATGCTGTTTATATTCCTTGCATTTATTACTCAAATGGTGAAATATTAAATATCATTGTCATAGAATTTTGAATATTTTGAAAAATGTATTATTTTTAATTGGCTCATGCATCATACTTAAATGTCATTTTGAATTTCCAAACAAATTTTCCCCTTTTTAAATGATTTCCAAATTAATTACATTTTGGTCAAACAATGGTGTCTGTTATGATATCAATTTTTTTTTTTTAACCATGGTTTGCTTTATAACCTAGTATGTGTTTCAAATAAACATTATATGTTTGCCTGAAAAGAATGAATATGCTCTATTATTGACTAAAGGATTTTACATATGCCCACTGGTAAAAGTCTCTTAAATGGTATTGTTCAAATCTATATATTTAGTGATTTTAGATTTGCTTGCTGAGTTAGATGTGTTAAACACTGTCACTATGATAGTGAATTTATAAAATACTACTGGCAATCCTATCCATTTCTTGCTTGGTATATTTTGAAGCTGGGTATTTAAGTACATAGAAGTTTAAAATTATTACATCTTTCGACTGAATTCAAACTTCTATCATAATGTAGTAAATCCCCTTATATTTTTTAATGCCTTTTTCCTTAAAGATTAGTCCTTCTACTTTTAATTTTGTTACCCTGTCTTTATTTCATTTGGTAGTGAACTGGCGTACTTTTCCCATTATTTCATTTTCAACATTTTTGTATTCCTATACATCTGTTGTAAACAGCATATCACTGAATTAAATTTTGTACATGTTCTTCAAACTCATCTGATAATTACTGCCATATTTAGGATTATTTCGATCATTTATTTTCTTCAATTTGTTTATTATTTTATAATTTTTTTTTACAAAAGTTCCTCCAGCCTTTTTTGAATTCGGCATTTTTAAAAATCAATTCCTCTTTCTAATCTTAGGCTTAGGCACTATATTTCTGTTTTCTAAGTGATTACTCTTAATAGTTTGAAGTATAGGTTTTAAGTCTAAAGTTAGTCAATAGCTGTATCTGCCACCCAAATTGTACAACACTTTGTACAAAGTTAACTCCAATTACCTACAATCTTATATGTTAAATATTTTTAAGATTGGCTAATATCTTCATACATCACTTTCAGTAGAATGTAATATTTTTGACAGTATTATTTATGCTGATTTTGCTAATTTTGTGTTTACAGAGCACAGCACAGTACCAGACACATAGAAAGCTCTCAATCAATGTCTGCTAAATGAATGACTAGATGAATTTAATACAGTTTTACAATTGAATAATATATTTTCATATAGGACAAAACTGAGTCAGAATAAAGAAAGCAGGTTAATCCACAGTTTCAATGCATAATATATAAAAAACAATATATGGAGTCAGGACTTTGTTTATAAGGCACAGGCAAAAAAGTGCTGGCCTTAAACTTTTTAAGTTTATTCCATAATTTAACAGAACCTAAATGGTTTCCAACCTGAAGGGGAGTCATTTTTTCTGCAACTTCCTTAATAATGAATATACAGGTGCTTTAGATTCACTTCCCTTCCCTCTGAGAAGCTCATTCCTTCTCAGAGGAATGGGGACTAAGACTCAGCCACAATACTTTCTTTTTGTTACCACAGCATATGGGCTAAAGCATGTGCTTCTGTTTTATCAACTTTAGTAATGAATTCTAATCAACATAATTTGGATTAAAGCCAGAATCTTTGAAAAGCCTAGCCTTTGTGCTAGTCCTTGAAAATGTACCTTGAAGCCTTTTAGAAACCATAGATAAAGATGAGTGACTATTTGCAGTTTTTATGGTTGTATCACTGAGTTGGAATTACTGTAATAAAGTTCATAATCATCAGGTGCAATTTTAACAAAGTGATTACATAAAAGCTTCAAATCAGATTTCCACAACCTTTTCTTCTTCCCATAATAAATTTCTGAATATTATTTTCAAATGACATTCTCTTAGCTACACTTTAGTTTGTAAGAAACAGTTATCTGGTAATTTCTTAGCAAATGTTTAGATTACACAGTTTAATAATGAATATTAATTCATTTCATCACAAAATATTAATTTTAACAACCAAGTAAATACACTGTAATTAGAAAGTCATGGTTCTAATTTCATAAATGCAATACACTTCTTGATACCTTCACCTTAATATTACAAAGACAATAGAAACTCACACAGATGAATTTAGGAGCTGCAACATTTACTTTAAATGAAAAAAACATTAAACATAACCTCTCAAAAGTTGTTCAAAGAGAAATCAACAACATTGTTTGAAATTATGCAAACATTAAGGTAGAGAGAATTTTAAAATTATCACTAATATCCTGTAGAATTAAAGCAAAATTTCTACTAGTGATTCAATATAATTTTAATTTTTTTTCATGTTAGAATTCTCGATAAGAAAGGATCAGTTCGTGGGGTCACCCAGTGAAGACGGCAGGGACCCTATCCTAAGTTAATAATTCAGATGTCTACACTGAGGACTCACAATATGAGTGTATAAAAAATATCACTCACATCGTGGGACTTTCTGGAAAGGGCAGGGCAGCGCCTAAGCTGGTCTGGACTGGCTTGTGGGACTTAAGAGAATGGAAGGGCAGTGCCTCTGGTTTTTATTGTGGTTTGCAGCGGTGTGAGGTTTCCCAACCCTGCTTGAACTTAGCAGGGGTGGCAGTAAGGGAGAGAGCTGGCAGGCTGTTTTACAGCTTACTCAGATGGGGGCCAGAGGCTAAGGGAGGGATGGGACTTGAAAGCTGTCAGCAATCACACATTTAAAAAGCCAGACTTTTTATTACACCAACTCTTAAAGGGAAATATCTCTATAAGAGATATTTTGAATAATCACTTTTCTATCCACACGGGAATTTTTAATCCACTTTCTCATTTTATATTTATTTACTGAGTCCCTTCTGTATTTCGTGCATTCTTCACATTTGTGACCTAAGTCAAAATGTCTGCTCTGTTAGCACTTATTACATCTATTTGGGTGTTGGACCATAAATAAACAAATGGATAGGAAAGTATCTGGTTGCTATATATCATAAATAAAATCAATATGTTTGTAGACTGTCTTAGAGTCTATGGTATGAGAAGGCCTCTCAGGGGTGATTTGGCTGTAAGGCTCTAATAACAAGACTTAGACAACCATTCAAAGATCTGGGGGATGAGATTTTGCAACAGTTTCTACCTCTGTCCTGCCCTCGCAGTGGAGAAGAGGGCAATGGAGAGCCGGCCAGGAACCAGGGGATCCTTCTGTTGATGGAGATCGCAGGGACGAAGTAGGCCCCCACCCCCGGGACCGATCCGGGTCGGTCACCATGAAGCGAGTCCCTCAGCGTGTTGCCAAGTACTAAAGAAGCAGTGTTGTGGAGGCAGTCTATCACACTATCAGAGGCTGGAACTTGACTTGGTACCAACTGTTGAACAATTCTGTTGAGCAGGAATATCGTGAGTTGTTAAATCCTGATAGACACGTTGGTTGAGATGTAGTTTCCAGTTAGGAAGTGGCAGTGCAATGTGAATAATTATGGCCATATAATAGAAAGAGCTATGCTGAAGGAGTAAAAAAAAAAAAAAATCATTGCATTTTCGAATGACATAAAAAGGCCAGCATGGCTGGAAGATAGCTGAGAGCAACAGGGAGGAAGTTGGTAAGATACTCAGCAGGCACTTATGTAGGATTTTGTAGGCTGAGGATCAGGGGCGTGGATTTTATTCTAAGACTATTGAGAAGCCATGGATATTTTTAAGCAGAGAAGTCAATGAACTAATTCATTTGTTACGTAATCATTGTATCATATTTTTGCAATTAAGAGAGTAGAGAGGACGAGACAAAGTAAAGAGATCAGTTTTGGGGTTATTAAAGTGGTACAAGAGAAAGAGCTTTTTTATGGTAGCTTTTTACAAGGGCAGTGATGCTGAATATAGAGAGAGATAACGACTTTGGAGTATTGTTTTAGATACAAATGATAGAATTAGTTGATAGAGATTAGAAAAGTAGAATAATGAAGAATGACTTCGTTTTTACTTTGAGCTTGTGGATGAGAGGACAGTGGTTCCACTTAGTGAAAGAGAAAATGAAGAATAGTAGGGAATTGGGGTGTGAGAATCAAGAGTTGTGCTTTGGGTACAATCATTGTACAATGAATGTTATATATTTAAGTGGAGAAATAAAGCAGACAGCTGTTAGTAGAATTCTACCAAACTTAATTCCATCACTTACATAGTTATTCATCATCTGTCATGTTAGGTATAAGTAATAATACATGGCAATTGTGCTTTCAGTTTACCCACTGACTCTTCTGGTGATCTTTGACTTTCACATGGATAATAACATGTCACGTGGATAATACCATCGCCAATATTTAAAAATGCATTTACTATGCTAATTACTATCAAATAGGTTACAAAGAATACACAGCACAATAATAAAGAGTCCTTCTCTTCTAGAACGTTTACTTCAATTCATGTTAGCGCACTTTCTCTTTCCAAAGTCATTTCAAAGTGCTTTGCTGTAGCCCAGTTTTATTTTTAAGGCATGCAGTAATAATGCTGTCTTACAGTAACTGCTTTGGATCACAATGGATCCTCTAAGATTTATGTTGCACCTTTAGCTATAATATCCTGACAACATCTATTTTTCTGGAAAGTTTTTATATTATCATTTTTGCCTCAATCCAGAGTTATTCCTTTAATGTGAAAAAGTTATACTGGCAATTTCCACTCACCCAGTTCTTATGGAGCATAGCAATATTGTATATTGCTAGAAGATGTTTTTAATCTCTGTTTATTCACCTTTCCTTTCTTTTATTGTAAAGGTCCTAACCATTGCAATAAAACAAGTTGGGGGGGGCATTTTGAGAAGCGTTTTTGTAATCAGTGTAGCTTGTTTTACTTCCAAAATTTCCTGAGTGTGGATTACATTAAATGGTGCATTTACTCCAACACATACACTTATCTCTCACTTTCATCTTATAACAACTTTTCAAACACATAATTCAGAAAAAAGAGGCAATCATAAAAAGTGTCCTGTACTTGCTACAAGGTAGGATATGACCATATATCTAGAGGAATTCACAAACAATGTGCATAGATTGGGAGAAATAATATAACATTATTATCACTTATATTACCATATGAGGACCTAGTATGTACCATTTCAAGGTAAAAAAAAAAAAAAGATTTTGGTGGGTAGACTATTTTCTGTAAGAAATGGATTGACAAGATTCACGAGGGCCTATATGACGTGAAATTTGACAAAAATGCCAGTATATGAATCTTCACTCTCAAAAGCTAAAGAAAAAATAATATCCAACAATTACATTACCTCTGGATTCCAGGAATACCAGCCCTAATATATTATCTAGGTAAGTGATGCTTCAGTTTGCCATGTTACTAACAGGAATAGGTGGTTACATGAAATAAAAATTAGGAAACCAATTCTTCCAGAATTTAATTTGTCATTTTCAATGAAAATATTATAGCTCATGATTTTAGTTTTATCAAATTGTTTATAATCTGTGATCTTATTTTCTAAATATTATATACAAGGAATTGGTGTGATATGCAACTGTGTGTCTGTGTGTGCATGTGCACATTAATTTATGTGTGGGGAACAAATAACAACCTGATGACTGTGTATCTTGAAACTCTCTGAATTTCATTCAGTTAAGAGAATGAAAAAAAAAACCCACAAAAAAACGAGATGTATAGAGAATATCCAATGTATAAAACACTTTGCCAGTATCAGACACAGTCCTGTACCTGAGTGAGTGAGGAATTTGAGTCAGCAGATACTGGAGAGCATAGTAAAATTGTAACATGTTCCTGCTGTTTGGAATAGGGTAAGAGTTTCTTGTTGGGTGGTATTGCAGAAAGCTACATTTAGGATGCAGAATTGGAGGACCATTAGAATTTCAACAAGCATATATAACGATTAAATTAACAATAGAGGTTTATGTGAGATATTATGGGAGGTATGGGAGGGGGAGATCACGGGAATCCCTATAATTTTTGTGTAACATCTATGTAATCTAAGCATCTTTTAAAACATATATGAAAAATAAAATAAAAAAGGTAAATATTTCTAGTGGATCAGAATAAAAAGTATGACTTTATAATTAATAAATCAATTAAATTAAAAAAAATTAACAATAGAAACATATGAGAGTCATGAAAGAGAATGTTAAAAAAAAACACAGCAAAATTATCCAAAAGATTATGACTCCTGAGGAATAATACTAGAAAGGGAATAGGGAAATAATCATGCAGTTGTTAGTTTATTTTATAGTGCTGTGTTAAAAAATTGAACATAACTTTGTTCATTTTGTATAATCCCAACTATCCAAAAGAAGAACAATAGAATTAAATTGCAAATATGTTTGCAAATGAGTCTTAGGATTGATGTGTTATTTCTTTCCCTTCCACTTTTGCATTTCTATAAAATGTCTATCAAGGTTAATATTTACAGCACAAAAATATTTCATAAAGTACAATATTAAATATATGGTTATCATGTATTTACAGTTTAATTTACACATATTAAACTCATATATATATGAATATTATATATAATATTATATGATATTATATACATATGTATGTAATCTTGATGTCTATATATATATACATATATATGCAGTCTACAAGAGAATAGCTACTATTCCTTTACCGTGAGAAAATCATGGGCTAATCTCTTTCTTTTTATATTTATATCATTCCTTAAGTATCATATCAAATTTTACCATTAAAAATGCACTTCTGGATTCTAAGTTTTCATTTCTATAATCAACTGAGAATATTCTATTTCTCTGGCTAACTACAATAGCAATTTATACCAGGTGATGTATAAAATGGTGACATGAGCCTATGGAAAAATGAAACTAAAAGTTTGAAATGCAACATGAAAAATACAAAGATTACTCTTTAGAGAAAGCTTGTGACTCAAGTAGGTTGCAGTCATTAAAAGCACTGTCTCAATGGGATATAGTAGATTTCTTTAATATAATCTGTACTTGGAAGCACACTATGTGAATATAAATAAAATATAAATATGAATACACATGGGCAAATGCATACAATTTAACACCATTGGTCTTTGGAAAAATATATCTGATGAAAGAAAAGACAATTATCTAGACATCTAGATTACATATATATAAATATATCTCCACAGCCCTACCAATAGAATTTATGAAATGCTTTCACAGCATTCCATGTACTCCTATGGTAATGCCATTACATCTTTAAAGGCTTTGCTTTATTATTAATAACTTCCTAAAAGTTAGTGCAATAACTTCTTAAAACTCCTCTTTAACTTCATGATTTATTTGCCTGTAAATACATCCTTTGTAGTTCAGCCAAAATTTTCTTTGTCAAACACAATAATGGAATCACGATGATTGGGAGGTCCCTTGTTGTGGAGAATAACATTTCAGGTTCTTAGCTTGATTTTTAAAACACTCATAATATGCCCCATCTAATTTTCTAGACTTATCTTTTACTATTGTCCTCCCTGTCACTCACAATTAAGCCTCTATTTTAGGCACACCAAATTATTCAGCATTTCCAAAATCAGACCCTTACATTGTCAGCTTATCCTTGGCCTTGCAGATTCCCTGTCCCTGAAACATCCTCCACAATTATCACCATTTCTAATTCTGGCAGAATGCCATTCTTCTGTCAAGAACCAAGCATTGTAGAAACTATGATATCCCTTGAGACAATTAACTGCTACCTCTTTTTGCAACACTTTATTCATACTTCTAATATAGCAGTTTTTTTGCCCTAGAGTTTTATACAACCTGTATATATAAAGGTTTTATCCTTTAGATATTGATTTTCCAGATGGCATGTATCCTCTTTACATTGTAAATTTCAATAACTGTCCTTGAACATAAGTAATATGCATATAAACAGCTTGCATATGTATATCAGCAATGTATATATAAATGCATATGCTTATTTATAAGGAGTATTTTTATTAAAAAATGGAGCACAGATGGTTTCAATGAGTTATTGTTGAATAGACTACTATAATAGTTTCTTAAATAATAATCACTCAATTCTTTACATCCGGTTTTTCATAATATATCAAGTGTGACCTAAGCATATGAAAGAGCTTTTATTAAAAAGCCAAGATTATTGAAATAACACATTTTATTTATAAACAAGTTGGGTCTGTACATACCAGCCTGAAGTGTTATCTGTTCTATGCCACATGTCTGCATGCTTTCAAAGGCATAGATGGTTGCTCACATCAGAAAATACTTGTAAATAAAGTTACAAAATATTGAAGCTTGTACAGTCATCTGATGTATTTTTGTTTCAATCAATTGTCAGTGTTGGAGAAAGGACTTTATATCACTCTTTTGATTGGAGTTATAAAAGAAATAATTTTCAAAAACACTATCAATGAGTATTATTTCCACACCAGAGTAGCTATTGAAATATTAATAATTTAAATTAACAATTAGAATATTATGTTCTGTTGTATAAAAAATTGTATAAATTTTATTTATGTATGGATGATGTATTATATGGTAAAATTAATATAATTTTAACAATGAAAAGTAGAATCTAATTCTCATAATACTTGTTTTTCAATAAATTTTGTCTATAAGATACATTTTTAAAATTGAGAATTATATAGTAAAAATTTTATCCACATGCATGGATATAAAAACTTGGTTCATAGAAATAGTCATTCCTTTCTCCATGTTCTCTCATAAACCTTCATTGTAATGTTTTCTACTTCAATTATAGTATAGTCATTATTGGTAATGATTGTAATATACACTATGTCCACTAAATTAGAAATAGGTACAGTGCTTACTATATCATGAAAGTGAGATTTTAATGCCTGAATTCTTAAAAAGTAAATGGTAATGGAACCAGACAAACCACACCCATCAAGAAGTTATTAAGTACATGAAAACTGAATAGCAGAGAAAAGATTAAGACTGTGTTCCAGAATATCCCTGAATACCAAGAAATAGTGACAATAACTCCAATTAGTTGATATTATAATAATTTTACCTTCAAATAATAATCTTTTAACATCCTACTTTGGATCAGATGTTATGCCAGATGCTGTACAAATATATCTAATCTACACAAATTATTCGTATCTTGATTCTACAGACTACTGACAATCAGAAAAATTTAACAGTATATAAAAAATCAGAGAACAGAGAGCTAGCATTGAAAGCCAAAATTCCCACCAAAGCTATAAGTTGTTTTTTTTTTTTTTCTTGACATTTACTGGCTTTCAGGTTTGCAGTGGGCAGTTTGTGCTTATTTTGTTTCCTGTAATTTCTGCATTCAAAAATGGTTAGATTGCTATGGATTGCTCCTGTGCCCTGGTTCTAGAACAGACATAAGTCACACTATGGTTTAGACGATCAGCATCGAGGACTGGCATTGTGAGTCTCTTCTTATTACACAAATTGTATAACTGCACTAATTTATCGAAAAGTGAGGTTTAAGTTTTCAAGATGTTTTCCGCAGAGCAATGTTCATATGAGACCCTTCAGCTGCTTCTATGATAAAGATAAACACAAGGAATAGATAACTAAGCTCTATATTTACATTATTAATCTTCTCCCTTAAACACACACATAACTACAGTATGCCATGTTTTGCTTTTGCATTTTGGTTTTCTATAATATTTTAACCTAAAATAAAATAAGCTTTATCATTTTTAAAGAAGTCTGGTCATAGATTTTAACATTTCTACAGAAATGTTGGAAAAGAAAAAAGTCAATAAACAAACAAAACCTAAAACTGATAGAATTTGGAAAGGAATCTAGCCTAGTAAGTGAAGACAGATACAGAAGATCATGGCAGCAGTCTATGTCAAGAATTCTAAATTTTAATGATTCCAGTATTTTGAAGCACTGCTAGTAGGTGATAAAATTCAGATGTAGAATCTAGCAATCTCACTCCAGAGATTTCATCTATAATACACTGCATATTATTTCCAGAGGAAGTTCATACATCACATAGAAATTCGTTGAGGCTGGTGACAAATATAGAATCTGGATAAATCTCTTCTTAGTTGAGAATGACTTCAAAGAAAACATATTTTTTTTATGAAGACAATAATGAAGAACAAAAGAAAGAAACTTACATATTAACTCTCAAAGGGAAGGCAAAAAGGAAAATATTTCCAAAATAGTTGAAGAAATATTTGTGAATATGATTGATGTCAACAATATGCAAGTATGTATAGTTTCTAAAAAAATAGAAATGGAGAGGAGAAGTAAAAGCCACATCCAGAGATAAAAGGAGCAAGATGAATAGAAATGTATATGCATGAAATACAGAAAAATTACAAGGAAACTAAAGATATAAAAAAATTTTTTCAATAATCATTGGGGAAAAAATGCTTTTAGAATAACTGATGTCAGTGCAAAATTAACTTGAGTATATGCCTTCAAGTGACAGGGAAAGTATTAAATATTTGAAGAGGAAGATAGATAATTTTGAAGATATAGACTAATCCATTTCCATCTCAAAAATTATAGATGTCCTGAGAAAGAAAAGTCAGTAAATAAAAATAAAGTCATTATTAAGAAAGCAACATTCAAATAAACACATTTAAAGAGCTCACTGTATTTCAGATAAAATAAATAAGAAAAATTCTAGAAAAAAAATTTCATTTACCTGAAAAAAAAACCCAAATTGAAAAAAAAAAACAAAACTGAGAGGCAGATGCATGAGGTAAGAAGAGAAGTGAATGAGAAAAAGAGAGAGGGGGGAGAAAGAAGAGAACATAAAAGTTAATTTCAAAATTATTTTAATGTCATAAAATACAATATTTTATTAAATGAAATTATATATACGCTATGATTCTAATTTTAAAACTCTAAAATATTTATAAAAATATATGCATAGAAATATTGGAACATGAAAAAAAACTATGCATATAAATATTATTTCTAGGGCTATCCATAAATAAAATAAAAGAAAAGACCAATAAGGGAAAGTCTGTTTTAACTATCATAAAACAAAATAGTTTGACATGAAAAATTAGAAGATGTAGGATTTAAAAATTAATGGCAACCTTGGAATTTATATTTAGAACATATATGAGAGAAAAGTGTTGATAATCTCAATCCAAAAGCAGGTTTTTTTTTGTTTTGTTTTGTCTTTGTTGTACTTCAGTAATATGATGTACCCCTACAAAAAATACTAAAGGACAAGGGCAGGCAATCCCCGATGACAAAATGAAAAAAAGAAAACAAAAAGAAAAGAAAAAACATACAAATTATAAAGTGATATGATTTTCCACTTAACTTGTAAAAGGAAGAAATTAATTGCTATATTTAGCATTACCAACGATACATTCAAATGGGTGTTTCTTTCAAGGTTGGTGGGAGAACAAGATGATTCAAATGTTTTATAAGACAGTTTGGCAATGTGCATTGCAAGCTTTTGTATTTTTCCAAAAATCTTTATGTAAACCAACTTGGCTTACAGGCTAAATTCCTATATAATAGTTAGAAATATTCAGTACTATGTATATCTAATTGGATACAATACCAGGCTATTTATAATATAAAGAAACTTAAATTCGGAACACTCCTAGACTGGCTAGATAAATTATATTATTAAAGGAACAATAGTGGAGTGTGTTTACAAATATTTTAATGTCAAGAAATAGTCACTATTTTATTTAATTCAATTTGAAAGACAGTTTTATGTATGTATATATATAGAGAGAGCCATATATATATGCTGTGATCCCAGTTTTAAAAATCTAAAATATGTATATGCTGAAATATTAGAAAATTAATTGGTCACTAAATATCTGAACTCACGAAATAAAAATAACGATTTTTGAATGGTCTCAGTGGAAATACATTAATTTTATAATCAGAAGTAAACCATAAATGCCATTTGAAAAATAAAGTAAAATGAGCTGAAGTAGTGTTAGGTAAACAAACCACTGGCATCATAAAGCATTTCCTTCTCCAGCTGCTCTTCTGGCCCGTCAGCCCATTCGTAGCTGTGAGACGCCATTAGAGCAGGTGGCTGCTCGTTTTATTTTGATATGGAAGATTAACCTCAGAGCTATTTCTGCATTCACTAGAAAACAGTGAGTCATGACTATTGTAAAAACGATCACTACAAATATGCAATCAAATTCATTTCTATCACTCCTTACTCTACATTTGATGGGTGTTAGAAAAGGTTTAAAATATTTAGAAAATTTTGTTTTTATTCTTAAAGACAATCTTTAACTATAGCAAAATGTTTATTTTTAGATTCTAAGCTGTGAAAGTCCTGTTTTGTGAACATGAGTTGAAGCAAAGTAATAATTTGCTTATATCCCAAGAGAGTAGATATTTATCAGTTATTTTTATTAAAAATTAATACAAAATAAATCTGTCCATATGTGCATGTACCTTTTTGTTTTCAATAGTGACTCTTGCATTCCCTCCAGATTCCTTTTGTTAATTAAGTAACAACACACTTTAGATCAATGTAAGAACTGGGACTATTTTGACCTTGTATTGGAAATAGCCATCTATTCCAGGGATGAGACCAAGAAGATAAATTTAGAATAAAAAATAATTGATATTTATATTACATTGTTTGGTAGATTGAAAGGATTAGCCTTCATGAATTTCATCAGAATATTTTACTATTATGCTGCAATCAGCATTTGTCAGTTCTCATCAAGAGTTTCATTTACTTCTATAGGACTGTCTGTTGTTTGCAGACCATGTAATGAGAGACGAATTAATAATAATGGATGATGGACTGTAGTTTTTAAAAATGTAAAACATTTGATACTGTTAGTAATAGGCACTTAGCTGATATTTAACTTCTGAATAAAAGAAATATCTGTTTAAATAACTTCCAGCCAAATTCCTAATGGGCATTGAATACACATTGTTTATAAATTAAGTTGTACTGAAAACTACTTTATTTCCTTAATCTTTTAAGCCATGTGTTTTATTTAGTTTCTGAAATAATAGCATAATTTAATTTTCACCAAAGGGACATTCCTTAGACTTATTATATGTTGTGTCTTGGTAATCTATTAAAATATTAAGGGAAGTTCTGCAGGTTGAAAGGAAAAATATAGGGGAGAAACATCAGAGGAGAGTGTAGAAAGGAAGATTATTAGTAAGAGTAAGTAAAAGGATAAAAATTAATAAAAATGAAATAACATATATAAACCTAAAGAAAAAATGGCTAAAAGTAAGTACCATCTCGACAGTGATAGCACTGAATGATAATGAATTAAATTCTCCAATCAAAAGACACAGACTGACAAAATGTATAAGGAAATACCAAGGGACATCCATATGCTATCTACAAGAAACTCACCTTAGACCCAGAGACACAAAATAGGTTGCAAGTGAAAGTTGGAAAACGATTTTACACACGATTAGTAACCAAAAAAGAGCAGGAGTAGCTATACCAATATATGACAAAATAGAGTTTAAATGCAAAAGTGTTGTAAGAGACAAAGAAGGACACTATATATATTAATAAACTGGGTAATCTACCAAAAAGAAAGAACAATCATAAATATTTAAGCACCTAATCAGGGTGCCCCAAAATTCATGAGGAAAATATTGCAAAACTAAGGGGAGAAATAGACGCCTCTACAATCATAGTGGAGAACATCAATACATCACTCTCACCATTAGACAAAACATCTCAGCAGAGGGTGAATAAAGAAGCAGATATATTGATTAATACATTAGAGGAACTAGACCTAATGGGCAAATACAGAATATTGCACCCCAGAACAGCAGGTTACACATTCTTATGGAGTGCTCATGGATCATTCTCCAGGATAAAACTACATGCTAAGTCATAGAACAAGTCTCAACAAATTTAGAAAGATTGAAATTATGCAAAGTAATTTCTCTGATCACAACAGAATGAAGCTGGAAATTAATTAGGAATAGAGAACCAGAATAAGCACAAATATTTGTTTATTAAACAACACACTCTTAAACAATCAGTGGGTCAAAAAGGAAATTGCAAGAGAAATCAGTAACTACCTTGAAGCGGATAAAAATGAGAATACAACATATCAAAACTTGTGGGATGCAGTGAACACAGAGCTGAGAGAGAAATTTATAGTCCTAAATCCCTACAGAAGAAAGGGCTGAAATCAAAGACCTACCTGTACACCTGGAAGAAATAGAAAAAGAAAAACAAACTAAAACTAAAGCAAACAGAAGGAAAGAATGAGCAAAGATTAGAGGAGAATTACCTGAACTTGAGAATAAAAAATCATTAGAAAGAATTTTAATAATCAAAAGCTGGCTTTTGAGAAGCTTAATAAAATTGAAAAACCCTTAGCTAGCTGGAGTAACAAAGAAAAAAAGAGAAAAGATACAAATAAATAAAACCAGAAACAAGAGAGTAGATGTCACTACTCATCCCACAGATATGAAAGAGTGTTATAAGAGGATACTTTGAAAAATTGTATGCCGATGAGTTGGACAATTAAGATGGAATGGAAAAATTTCTAGAAACACATGAGCACCTAAATTGATGAAAGAAGAAATAGAAGAACTCAACAGACCAGTCACAAGTAGTGAGATTGAATTAGTCATCAAAACCGACGAACTAAGGAAAATCCAGAACCACATAGCTTCAGAGATGAATTCTACTAATCATTCCAGAAATAACTAACATGAAATCTGCTTAAACTCTTCCAAAAAATATATGAGGAAGCAACATTTCTTAGCTCATTCTATGATACCAACATCACCCTAATACCAATGCCACATAAAGATGCTACAAGAAAAGAAAATTACACATCAATCTCTCTAATGAACTTAGATGCAAAAGTCCTCAACAAAATACTTGCTAATCTAATCCAACAACACATCAAATTAGTTACACACCATTAATAAGTGGGTTTTACCCCAGGTATGCAAGGATGTTTCAACATAAGAAAATCAATCAATGTAATACACCACATTAACAGATCAAAGGGAAAAAAATCACAGAAAAGGCATTTGACAAAATACATCATCCTTTCTTGATATAAACACTTTGAAACATAGGAATAGAATGAAACTTCCTCAACATGGTAAAGGGCATACATGAAAAACCCACAGCTAACATCGCACTCAATGTTGAATGGTGATCCCATTCAGCATTGTTCCCCTGTCATTGTTCGCCTGTCTGGAACAAGACAGGTTTGCCCACTGTTACTGCTCTTATTTAATGTTGTGTTAGAATCCTGCTTGAGCACTTAGGCAAGAAAAAGAAATAAAAGGCATCCATATTGGAAAGGAAGAATTAAAACCTCCACTATTTGCATATGACATGACACTATATGTAGGAAGTCCTATAAAATCTGCAAGAAAGATACTAGTACTGATAAACAAGTTCAATAAAGTGACAGGATATAACATCAACACACAAAAATCAGCAGCATATTTGTAAACTAACAATGAGCAATCTGAGGAGAAAATCAAGAACAAAATTCCATTTACAATAACAACTAAAAGAATCAAATATCTACCAAAAAACTTAACTACGGATTTAAAGGACTTGTTCACAGAAAACTACACAACGTTGCTAAAAGAAATCAAAGAAGACCTAAATAAATGGAAAAATATTCTATGCTCATGGGTTGGAAGGCTAAATATAATTAAGATGCTAATTCTACCCAAATTGATTTAGAGCTTCAATCTTAATTATATTTAGCCTTCCAACACATGAGCATATTTATTTTAGGTCTTCTTTAAATGTTCTAACAGCATTTTTAAAAACAGAAATAGAAATACCAATTATCAAATTTATTTGGAAGGGTAAATGGCCCTGAATAGCCAAAAACATTTCAAAAAGAAAAAAACTGAAGGAATCATATTAGCTGACTTTAAAGGATACAATAAATCTACAGTGGTCAAAACTGAATGGTATTGGCACAAGGATAGACATACTGACCAATGGAACCTAATTGAGAATTCAGATATAGATCCACACATATATGGCTAACTTACATTCGACAAGGCCACCAGGCCCAGCCAACTGGGACTGAATAGTGTCTTCAATAAATGCTGCTGGGAGAAATGGCTATCCATATCCAAAAGAATGAAAGAGGATCACCATCTCATACATTATACCAAAAGTATCTCAAGATGGATCAAAGACCTAAATATAAAAGCCAAGACCATAAAGTTCCTAGATGATAATATAGGGAAGCATCTACAAGTTCTTGTAGTAGGAAATGGTTCTATAAGCTTTGCAACTAATGGGTGAGCAACAAAAGAAATAATAGATAAATGGGACCTCTGCAAAATTAAAAACTTTTGCATTTCAAAGGAGTTTGTCAGGAAAGTAAAAAGGGAGCCTACTCAAAAGCAAATAATATTTGGGAACCACTTATTCAAAAAGGGTCTAATAACAAGCATTTATAAAGAAATCTTATGCCTCAATAATAAAAAGACATAGACTCCATTTAAAAAATGGGCAAGAGATTTGAACAGACACTTTTCCAAAGAGGAAATACAAATGGCTAAAAAGCACATGACAATATGCTCAACATCACTAGCTATTAGGGAAATGCAAATCAAAACTACAATGAGATACCATCTTACACTGACTAGACAGGCTTCTATTATAAAAAAAAAAATAGAAAACTGCAGGTGTTGGAGAGAATGTGGAAGAAAGGCAATGCTGGTGGGGATACTGCTGGTGGGGATGTAGAATGATGCAGCCACTGTGTAGGACAATTTGGCACCTCCTCAGAAAGCTAAATGTAGAATTTCCATATGATCTGGCAATCCCTTTATTAGGAATATACCCCAAAGAACTGACAGCAAGGACATGAACACATATATGCACACCAATGTTCACAGTGGCATTATTCACTATTGCCAAAAGTTGGGTGCAATCCAAATGCCCATCAACTGATGAATGGATAAAGATAATATAGTATATACATATGATGGAATATTATTCAGCTGTAAGAAGGAATGAAATATTGACACATGTGATAACATGGATGAACCTGGAAGACCTTTGTTGTATGAAGTAAGCCCGTAACAAAGTACAAATACTGCATTATCTAACTGATATGAGCTAAGGATATTGAGCAGAGCCTCACGGAGTTACAGTCTGGAAGACAGGTTACCAGGATGTATAAAGGGGAGTACAGAGTGGTAAGCTAATGCTCAATCTGGGCAGAATTTATGATAAGGTCAATGGTGGTGGTTTTGCAGTGGACAGAGGTGATAGTGGTACAGTGATGTGAGTGTGCTTTCAACACTGGAGTGTGAGTGTGAGCAGGTTTGGAGAGGTGGACCAACCATGGAACTGGAGGGAGGACTGGTGGGTGGAACAGGTGAATGTGTAGCTTGGTGAACTTTGGGGAGGACAAGAAAAATTGTGGTTGAGAGTACAACTGTCAGAGTGTTCTTGCAGCATCTATGGCAGGGGAACATCATTGGCGCAGGTTGTTGGTGGAGAATTGTGTGGAGAAGGGTTCACCTAGGACATGCCTCTATAGGATATGAATGTGTTCATGTTGACTTCTCAGTGGATGGAGACCCATATAGTAACCAACAAAATATTTAACTCCCATCATGAGGAGTCCTGTTACATTCTCAAATAGAGTGGCAAAAATCTCTAGAGTATATGAGCAGTGCCTAATAAAAGAAAGCAGGTCAATATGCCAGGTCTTTACTATTAATGCTTGTACTTATGAACCTTATTCCTGTTAAACTGAAACTTATCCTAATAATGACTATTGCCCAAGAGTTATCTCCTGAAAACCTTCTTGTTACTCAAATGTGGCCTCTTTCTAAGGCAAACCCAGCAAATAAACTCCCTACCTTCCCCTCAACATGGGACATGACTACCTGGGAGAAGCCTCCCTGGCATTGAGGGACTACTACCAAGCACCAACCACCAATGCCTTTGGAAAAAGACCTTGACCAAAAGGGGGAAAAATTAAATACAAAAGAGTTTTTATTTCTATGAGATTTCAAGTAAGTTGGGAGGTCGTTTCAGTGATTACCCTTATGCAAGTCTCAGGCAGACTCCACAGTAATCAAAGCCTCAAACAAGAATGCTTCCAGGGATTCTGGAGATGACCAGACACTATAGGCAAGACATACACCCCATGAAATCAGCATCCTATTGGTGGGTCTTATTTTGGAATATATGATAATCTAATTCTCCAATATAACAGAGTTTGATTCAATTATTATTTCCCTACTCATGATTCTTCTGCCCCTTTTATTTGAAACTGTGATTAGTACTATGCCCATTAAATATAAATGTCCCAGGAACTTAACTCTTCTGTCTGTTCATATACCGGATGAGCCCTTAATATCAGCAGAGTTGCGGCCAACAGTTACTCTCTAATACTTCAGACTTTACCCAGGACAGCTAACAAAATGATGATGGTTGACAAGTCCATCCCAAAACACAAACAGTATCTACTATAGCAAGCAAAACAGTTCCTTCCATATGCCCCATAATACTAAAGCCCCCTCTCAATCTGAAGCAAAGCATCATGCCAAAGTCCTCAAGATTGAGGAATGAAAAAACATAAGGGGGAAGTGCAACCACAGGCCAAAATAGACTTATTATAGTTATTAGTATGTGGTAATAGAACTTGTACCATTGCTATAAAGATATTGGTTACCAGAGCTTCTGAGAGGATGGGGAGAGAAAAATAGGTATAACACAGGGCAATTTTAGGGTAATGGAATTGTTCTGTATGTTACCACAATAATGGATCCAGGCTATTATACATTTGTCAAAACCTATAAAACTGTGCAGTGCAAAGTGTAAACCATAATATAAACTATAGTACTTGGTTAATAAAAGTGCTTTAAAATTGGTTCATCAATTGTAACAAATATACCACACTAGTGCAAGATGTTATTAATAGGGGAAAATGTGAGATGGTGAGAGTGGGTTATATGAGAATCCCCTATACTTTTGATGTAAATTTTCTGTATCCTAAAACTTCTCTAAAAATATAATTTATTACAAAAAATCAAAACTACAGTAATTCAGTGGGTTATTTTTAAATAAATGTTTACTTTTTCTTTATATATAGCTGTGAGAATATCACCAGGTGGAATTACTATGTTGTAAATATACCAGATATTATTCAACTGTTTTCCAAAATCATTGCATAAATTGACAAACCAATGGTTTATCAAATTCTACACTGCTCCCAAATCTTATCTGTTATTGTTGACTTTAAAATGTTGTCAATTTGACCTATGTGGAATAGTTGTGCTTAGTGTTTTATATTTCCTTTATTTCATGCCCAAAATATTTTAGTTGAGCAAGAATTATTATGCAATTCTAAAACAAAATAAGGAAGAGGCAAGTTAAAACATCCATCTATATATTAGTATATTCAAGTTAGCAAGTATTTATTTGGCATCTGTGGTATGGCATGTTATTAGCCACTTAAGACTTTTATAAGCTTATGTGGCTTAATGATGGCATAGGTGAGATTTAGATGCAGGTTATGTTTCTCATAGTAGTCAGCCTTCAATGGCTTTGGCAGTCTCTCCTGGATAGAGAAGGTTTGAAATAGAGAGAGAGAGAGTAAGGAAGTAGAATTCATAGAAATGTTTGGTAAAATTGAATCACCCAGGAACACAGAAGAATCAACATTTCAGCCAAGATATCATGGCCCATTAAAGTAAAAATTTTGACGTAGAATATGTAGCTTTGAAAAGGAAAATGATAAACTCAGAGAAAAAAAATGTGATGTGCACAGTTATCTAGGAATTCATTGTGACAAGTCCTATGGGTCAAGAGAGAGTTGAAAAATAAAGGTAGTTTGGGAAGTCCTTATTGGAAGTAATAGTTGAAGCCATGTAATTGCAAAAAGGAAGAATATAGAAAGAAAAAGCAAAGAAGGACAGATGGAATAGTACCAAAGAAGTCTAGAGAGTAGAAGTTTCCCAAAGAAGTAGCGTTCTTCATTTTCTTCTCCGGCTAATATCCTTCAGAAGAGGGAGATTTGGAAATTCAATGTATGAAGGGCTCAGAGCTGCCAATATGTCTGACAGACTGGACTCTGTGATTCAGCTTGCAGCAGACTTTTTAAAGCAAGCACGAGTTATACTTAAAAAAGTCATTTTAAAAAGTGTATGCATACCATATATGATATAAACAAAACATCAATTTTCCATATCAAATAATATTTTTAATTTATTTGTTACTTTGGTTGGCTTGGTGAATTTACTGAGATTATAGGTGGTTACAGCCCATGGCCACCCCATGCCATCCCTTGCATTCAGGCATTCTCAAGAAATGACTATTGCATTTATTATAATCCTTATATTTGCAAGTGTAAAACACCTAACCCAAAATATGAGACAAAAGACAAAACTTTTGGTAGTATCGGGTATCCATGTATGATCAATAATACATCTGAGCATCAGAAACAATTGGAACCACATATGAGAGTGAGAGCAACATTTTCTCTCTCCAGTTCTTGTTTCTGCTTATTTCTGTGTATCTGTCCCAGCCTCCCCTATTGTTGGCCATCTTCCTATAAAAGGAAGGTAATTTGACTGTCAACATTTTCCAATTTTAACATCTAATAATCTGTTTTTTCTCTCACCAATTCCAGTTTTTCTGGGAGATCTGTGGAAAAAATCTGATTATCTCAGGTTGGGTCACATGTCCAATGTTGGAGCAATCACCTGTGTTTTGGAGAGAGGACTACAATAGTTAAGTTTTTTATAGACTAAAACCAACCTCTAGACCAACATTTCTCACTGGACAGCAATAGAGAATATGAACTACAATGTCCCAACTATCAGCATATAATTGGAATTATATGGAATATAGTATATTGGAATAGGTAAAAAACCTATTTCATGAGAAAGAGTTATCAAAAGAGAAAGCAACACACACAACCCAAATGAAAAATAGCTGCTATGTCTACCATTTTAAGGTAACTAGAATTCACTTAACTGACATATGGAGTCTTAGGCAACTTTCCTAACAAGAGAAGAGAAATGTTTCCACACAATCTACCTAGCTTTGTTACATTAGAAAAGTGATTTAATCTGATGTGCCTGTTTGCTTAGCTAGAAAATGAAAAAAATAAAAAATAAAAAACACTATTAGCACCTAATCTAAAAAGTTGCAAAATGACACAATACTTCAAAAGCAAACTTATAAATGAAAACAATTCTATGTAATATTCTGTTGCAAGTTTTGTTAACACTAATAGTTCCTAACTAAATGTTATATTTGCCATGTTTTCCTCATAAGATGTAGTGGGCAAATGAACTGGAGGTTAAATGTTTTTATGTAAATTAGAAGATTAGTTTAAAAGATGTTTATTACTTAAATTAGTTTCTTTTTGCCTAGGTATTTTTGGCTATATAATGAGAATAATGATAATGCATACTTTATAGGATTGTGAGGCTATCATTTCAAAGAGTATCTGGCATATAATAAATTCTCAATAAATGTAACCTAGTTTTTTGCTTATTTTTGAATGGTTCCTTTCTTTTTTTCTTCCATTTTGCAGCACAACCTTTGACTATTTCTGAAATATATTTTCTCAGAAAAGGGATTACCTAAATGTTGTTATTTCTAATTACATTATCACCACACCCAATAATTGACATCTAAAATTTAGTTAATAGTAAATAATTTTAAATATTTTATATGGTATAGAGTGCCATAGTTCTAAGGTAAAGGTGTCCATGCCAGATATACTGACAGATAAATTGGCAATCAAGAATGGAGATTATTGTTTGTTATAGTTTGATCCATATCACCATGGACTTCCCCAGTGATCACTGACAAATCTTCGCTATTCTCATTGTAAATTTTTGTAAATTGAATAGATTTTAGAATTTTGGATATAGTCAGAAATGTATTGCTAATTCTTCCATGAAGTAGAATAAATCATAAATATATAATTAATGACAAGTCGCTTAAAATTAATTGCCAAGAAAAATTTTACCAGAAAAATATTCTAACTAAAATGTATTAAATATTATTCAATTAATGATTAACAGAAGAATTTTAAGTGTGAAAGTGTTTAAATGGAAAATGGGGGGAAATGATATAAAGAATACTTAGTTTTTTAAGTTTTCTTTCCTTCTTGTATTAAGCTGTTACTGTTCCTTTGGTATGGCCAATTTGGACACAATTAATCTTCATTGGGCTTTCATGGCAAAGACCCATTTTTAAAAATGCTGCAATTAAAACCTTAACTTTCTATTTCTCAAAAGTGTATCTTTTATCAAAATTAAGAATTTGAATCGTCATATATAAAAGACACAAAAAGATTTTGCAAATCCTTTCTGCATGCAATGTTTCATTAGAAGGCTTTTCAATTATATAAAATAAATAAAATATTTAATACATACAAGATTACATGGATTGCCAAGCAGAAAACTGCAGATTTTATAGAATTAAGATGGGGAAAGCTAAAAAGGTTATAGTTTTGTATGATGGAGGAGGAGGGAAATAAATTCTAGTTTAGGGGATTAAGAATAAGTCCCCCAAATACATGGAAGATTTTGAATATATCTTTAAATATGCAGAGTCTGATATGTACCATAAAATAAAGGCATTTATAGGTGCCATATTCCATTTCTTATACCTTTGAGAACATAGGGAAAAATTAACAAAGGAGAACTAAAAAATAAAATGTGCAACTTGAAGCTCTGGAAAAATTAAACAATATAATTTAATTTTATTGATTTGTGATCAAATTAAATGCCATTCATTCAATGGCAAGAGTTTCTGTATAATAATCAACAGGCTTTGTGAAGAAGAAATTGTCCTAAAATTTAATTCAAAGATAAAATTATGGGTTACAATCATTCCAATTTATCTGGACTTCAGGAAGGATTTTGATTACATCACCAGAAAATTCTCAAGAATTAGATAGGTATGACTATTAGGCAAATTGATCTTTTAAGAACCTCCACTGATGAGAGTATAATACTAAAGAGCTGGTGATAACAGATCTGGAATTAGCCTGAACAAGTGATATTCCCCTAAGTTCAGTCCTGGTTTCATATTTTTAAAATATCTTTTTGATGAGCTAGTAGAAATAGTTTGGAGTGTGACTTTTAAGATTTTTTAAAAAGTATTCTTGTGATATTTAGCATGTATGAGTGTATGTGTGTACGTGTTTGAAAGTACTTGATAAGCAAATATAATTTAGAAGTCTGAACTTGTGGAATACAAATATCCTGATAATATTTTTTGAAAGTTATGATCATGATTACAATAGAAATACTTAGCTATAGGAAAGTAAAGCCCTTTCAAATGAATGACTCTAGTAAATATTGTTAATGAGGAACCTCTAATCACTTTCCTTTACAATTCATCTTAAGTAAGTGATGTTAGTTTATACTGTATCATGACTTTTAAGTTACTTGACCAAAAATCATGAAAAGCCTTAGGCAAGGTAATGAATATTGCATCTCTATCATTCAACATCCTGATACTCTGGAGATCTCCTAGTTGTAATGAGTTCATAAAGTCAACTAAAAGATGTACTTTCCTTAAATGATAAATTAAATTCTGTGCTCTCTAAATATACTTTTTCTTTGCCTTATAATTACTTATATGACAAGTTTGATATCTCTAAAGTAAGCCTAGTGATTCAAAACACTCTTTAAATGAAATGCCACAAAATAGTCACAGATTTTTAAAAGAACTTCTCAGTGGATAATTTTCTAAAATTGGTTAAAAAAAGAGGAAAGCTCTGTAAAATAATACTTTTATGTTCTATTTCCCTCATCATCAGGGAAAGCAATTTTACTCTATGCATAAGTATAATTTTTACTTTTTCTTCTGCTTGAAAATAAGGGGAAGCGCTTTGTTAAAACTGGTCAGTCGCATTTACAATTGAAAGGACTGAAACAAATCAGTGAAATTAGAATCTTGGCACAATCAAGGTTTTTAAGCAAAGGTGACATACTCAGCAAAACAACAGATAGCAAGCTTAATCTTTTGTTGACAGATGCATTCAAAAATCATTTTTTAAAATATGACTAGTTTCCCAAGTTGTATAATTGTGGTATGTTAATAGTAAGTAAAGCAACTGTAGCTGCTCTATCATAATCTTTCTTTTCCATATATTTGCATACACACTGAATAAAGAACATTTTCATTCAATAGGGTCAAAAAGCAGAATGCTTTCCGACCTCAAGATTGTCCTTGTGAAATGATTGCCTTCGGATAAAAAAAAATGAAGAAAACAAACAGCAGTGTCCACTAGAACATTTTGGACTGAATTGAATTGTCTATTGCACACTCAAAAAATCTGTTATAAGCTTATGTCTTTTTGCTTTCAAAGCATTTTAATTAACTGTAAAAAGTAAAAGTGTTCCTGTTATCACTATAGATTTGTAATGCCTTAATAAAGAGTATGATGTCTTAAACCTAAACTTTGTGGATATAACCTAGCCAGCCTCCTTCCCCAGCTACTCCTGTCCTTGCCCAATGGGCTCAAGAACAAAATGGCCATGGTGATAGGGATGGAGGTTATACATGAGCTTAGCAACATGGACTTACCCTTACCAAGGCCGACCTCACTACAGCCATTGTTGAGTGCCCAATCTGCCAGCAGCAGAGACCCACATTCTGTTCCAATATGGCCCAATTCCCTGAGGTGAACAGCCTGTTACTTGGTGGCAGGTTGATTACACTGGACCACTTCCTTATGGAAGGAGCAATGATTTGTTCTCACTGGAATAGACATATACTCTGAATATGGGTTTGCCTTCTGTGCTCACAATGCTCCTTCCAAAACTGCAATCCATAGTCTTACTGAATGTCTTATCCACTGCCATGGTATTCCACAAAGCATAACTTATGATCAAGGAACCCACTTCACAGGAAATGATGTGCAGGTGGGCAAATGCTCATGGAATTCACTGTTCTTACCATGTTCCTATCATTTTGAAGCAGCTGGATTGATAGAACAGTGGAATGGCCTTTTGAAGACTCAATTTTGGTGCCAACTAGGTGGCAATACCTTGCAGAGGTAGGGCAATGTTCTCCAGGAGGTGGTGTATGCTCTAAATCAGTGTTAACTCTATGGTGCTGTTTCTCCCATAGCCAGGATTCACAGGTCCAGGAGTCAAGGGTTGGAAATAGGAGTGGCACCAATCTCTATTATCCCAAGTGATCCACTAGAAAAATTTTACCTTCTTGTCCCTGTAACCTTAAACTCTGCTGGTCTGCAGGTCTTAGTTCCAAAAGGAGGAGTGCTTCCATCAGGGGACACAACAACGAGTCCACTAAACTGGGAGTTAAGACTATCACCTGGCCACTATGGGCTCCTCATACCTTTGAATCAACAAGCAAAGAAGGTAATTACTGTACTGACTGGAGTGACTGATCCTGATTATCAAGGGGAAATAGGACTTACACAGCACAATGGAGAAAAAGAAGAGTTTCCCTGGAATACAGGAGATCCCCTAAGACATCTCCTAATACTACTATGCCCAGTGATTAAAGTCAATGGAAAATTGCAACAACCCAATCCAGGCAGGACCAACAATGACCCAGAATATTCAGGAATGAACGTTTGGGTCATCCCGCCATGTAAAGAACCACGACCAGATGAGATGCTTACTGAGGGTAAAGGGAACACAGAATGGGTAGTGGAAGAAGATAGTGATAGATATGAACTTCGACCACGTGACCAGTTACAGAAAAGAGAACTGTGATTGTCATGAATATTTCTCCCTTGTTTTGTTATGAGTGTGTTTGTATATGTACATAAAACGAGTATCTTTGTTTTCTTCCCTAACCCTTTCCCTTATCATATAACATAAGTTGTATTAGTTTCATGCTGTATTATTTAAGGCTGTCAAGTTTAAGAGTGAATATTACCTAAGGACTTGCACCCTTTTCTGGAGGGATTTAGTGTGTTTCATGTTGTATGCAGGACAACTGAGTATTGTTAGGTGAAAAAAATATATATTTGTGTGTTATTGTTATTAATTTAAAGACTAAGTATGGTTTAAGGTAATGTGCACGACTATCAAGTTGTGTTTGCGTTTTTGTTTTTTATATATTATCTTGGCTTGGAGATAGGGAGTGGATCCAGAAGTTTCTATGTGGAAGCCACTACAAATAGAAAACCAAAAAAAAATTGACAAGGGGTGGAATGTGATGGTTAGGGTAATGTGTCAACGCAGCCAGTTAATGGTGCCCAGTTGTTTGGTCAAGTAAGAACTGTTCTAATTATAAGAAAAGGACATTTCATGGTCTTTAATGATCAATGAGATGACTGCATAGATGGCTGGTTACATCTATATCAACTGAGGAGATTGCCATCAGCAATGAGTGATACCTCATCCAATCAGCTGAAGGCCTTAAAAAGAGAAGTGATTTCAGCATTCAAGAGAGAATTCCCATCTATATTTGAGATAACTAGCATCTCTTGGGGAACTCAACAAAGACCTTCATGGGAGTTGTTGACTTGTAGCCTGCCCTATGGAATTTGGGCTTGCACATCCCCACAGCCACATGAGACAGTTTTATAAAATCGTAAACTATTTACAAATATTTTCTGTTGGTTCTGTTTCTATAGAGAACCCTGATGAATATATCATGTCTTCCTCATACTAAAGTTTGCTATTTTCTAACTTTTCTTCTAATCATTATAAATATTTCCAAATGTATGATTTGCTCTTGCATCTCCAGGATGATAGATCCTTACCTGGAAATATAATACTTTTTGGCAAATCCAAAAAAATAAGAAATAAAAATAAAGTTTAATGTGCCCTTACATTCTCAGTATTGTGGTGAAAGTTGCATATTTTAATACATGAACTTGAAAATTATTGTTTTGAATCCCTTTAATGTTTTTTTCCTAAGCAAGTATTTATGTTTCATTGTGGGCCAACTATTAGAAATGTCAACATTTCCACTATCTAATGTATGCTCAGCACCACATTCTTAAAGCTTGGGCACAACAGAGACTGATCTCTTTCCTTAAAGCATTGCCACATTAATAATGAATTTCCAGTGGTGAACCAAACTATTGGTGACAATATACCAGATTAAACTTGACAATATATCAAATGCAAATTCAGTTTTATTTTATTTTAATTTATTGTTGCTAACTAATGCAGGCACAGAAGAATATAGTCTTTAATTGCTAAACAAATGAGTTTTGTGGACAAATGCTTTGGAATACAAAGTGATAATCCTGGAAGAGGACATTTAAAAAATATTATCCATTATTTTGATTCATTTTTTGTTGTTGGATGCTTTATTGCAATCTCTCATTACCACATTATTGAATTAGGAGTATATGGTATATCATTAAATGATAAAGATTACATATCTTTAAAATTAAAAACAATTAATAGTCCAACATGGATTTCAGCACCATTGAACTTATGCCATATTGTAGTAACAATAGTGAATATTACTACCTCAAAATTAGAGAACTGATTTTTTTTAAGTTCACAGAAAATCTTTTAATTTATTCTGCGTTAAACACAACCAAAGAATACCCTATCACAAATTCAAAACTTGATTGTGTTCCACAAGTTTGAAAAAATGTAATGAAACATGAAGTACCTTTATATATTTTTTAGTGAAATATCTTGATACTTTGGGAATATGCAGAATACAATTAAAATTGAACATTTGCTGATCCTCAAGTGTTATTTAAGTTTTCTTTATTTCTCATAAGTTTTGAGAGTCAAAAATCAAATTATGTTCATAGAAACAATCTTTTCATTCTTTTAGGGAATTACAATAATGTCCTTCTTCCATATGCTTATATTAAATGCTGTGTTTATTTTGCCCTGCATGTCTTATTCAGTGCATTGGAGTTAAAGGAGAACTGGGAGCCACTAGCCAAACAGGAGCCGAGGATGTAACCACCAAAACCCATTAGAAGGATCCAAACAAATTTATCTATATTATAGGTATATTTCCATTTTCAAGTATATGAAAGCTGAGATCATTGTGTACAAATCACTGAGATATATTAAACATTTTGTGGGTGGGGATGGAGGATCATATACCTATTAACTAATGTTTACTTTAGTAAGAAATACCAAGCAACAGTGTTTGCCTTTTACCTTATATATAAAAGGACACTTATTGAGACATTTTCAGTCTAACATTATTAAATCAAATAAAACTTTTGATGACCATCATTTATAATTTTAAATGTTTCCACTGCTCTCCTAGAATAGTAAGAATAAGAAAAGGAGGATTTAGTTTTTTAAAGAGAAAAGAAAAAATGATGCTAGAGACTGATGGATTAAATTAAAAATTAAAAATATTTCAATAAGGGATACATAGTAGGGGTGACAAATAACAAAGGAGAATGAAGTCAGAAAAAGGCCAAGATGGTGTCCAGAGAGCAGAGGACATTTTATTTGGATTGAAATTGGAATTAAATTCTATTATTATTCTACATTAGACATGAGGTCAATTCTAAAGATATAAAAGAATAACTATAATAGAGAATTATTCTCCTTCCAGGTGATGCTATTACTTGGAAGAGCCCAAGCCCCATCATTTAATGTTATTATTGTACTGTTGTTTGTACAGAGCAGAATCTATCAAGCTTCCATCTAGACTAGTTTTTAGAAAAGCAATTCTCTTTAACTTTCAGGACCTCACTAGAAGTAGTGAAAACTTGTTTAAAATGTGGGAACAGACTCACTTCAAAAAAAATTGAAGTATTTATACATATACATGTATTATCACAAATATATATGAATAAAATGTATATTTTAACTAGCAAATCAATACAGAATTGTTATAATTATAATTATTGATGTAGTTATGACTAAAAAAATAGTTATAATTTCAACTATAGCTCTTCATGGGTTTATATTTTTCATCAAATTTGGAAGAATTGAAGCCATTAATTTTCAAAAATATTTTTCTCTCCTACCCTCCCATTACTTACATATCTGGCCACTTAAACTTTTCCCATATATCACTAATGATCTGTTCATTTTTAAAGTCATATTTCTCTGTGTTTTATCTTTGAAAATTTCTATTTCTATGTCTTCAAATATTTTACTTCCCCAGTGTCCAATCTGCTATTAATCTCACCCAGTATATTTCTCATCATAGACATTTCAGTTATTGTTAATCTCTCAAAGGGAAAACTGAGCCTTTTTTATGCTCATGTTGTAATTTCCTCTAGCTTCTTGAACATATGGAATGCAGTCAAAGTAACTAATTGAATACTCTGTCTAGATATTTTATCATCTGTGTCATTTCTGAGTCTACTTTTATTGATTTTTCTCCCTGTGTGCATCACATTTTCTTGCTTGTTGTATTGGTATAATTGCTCTCTTTTCAGTATAAACATTAAAATTAATTATCTAGCATCAGAAAACAAAGACAAAAAAGATAACAAAGAAAACTATATTTTTAGAAAAAGTGATATTTCTATTAGGACAATGTTAGATTTGCAACTTAAAATAGGAAATATTCTTGTCTTTATTATCCTGAAACTTTTAATTAAAAAATATGGTGATGTTTTCATGTCTCCTTTTGGTCTTTGAGATCTGTTTTAGAATTCTTGCCATATAATTTTTGCTCATTTCTTATTGTTTATTATTTATTTTATTTTTCATTATTATTTTAAATGTGGTCTTTTTCATTGCATCTTCTATTTATTGTTGAATTGTTAATTTTAGTACATG
>JAQZBX010008377.1:0-48205 GCA_029593785.1 Cabassous unicinctus
CATGATACAAAAGGCAGAGAGAGAGAGAGAGACAGAGAGACAAAAGAGAAGAAATAATGGTAGATGTAAGGTATTTCCTATAAGCAAATTACTTAATGATATTTGTGTAAGTTAAGGACTTTACAGATTTAGTTTGCCCTTTACTACTTGAAAAGAAACTGTGTCCTCTATTCATCCTCTTCCCCCAACCCGACTTCTAACAAGATCTCTACGAGTATAGTGTCCTATATATTTCTCTCTGTACTGCGGTTTGTACAGCAGGATAATGAAAGACATGTTTTTGTAGACTTTCTTTTGGTTATCCCTCCACCTACAAGGTTAAATAGTTTTAGGAACAAATAAACAGGTTTGTTGATCTGCTTTGTACATATGAAAAACAAATTGATTTAGACTGGTGCCCTGGGCCCTGAACACTCTTTTTTTTAATTAAGAAAGTAGAATATTCAAGGGAAAACCATCACTCACCCTCTCTTTCTCCATACAGCTCCCTTTAATCCTTTCTTTTTAATCCTCACTCTTTCTCTCCTCCTAGCACTGATTGTAGGATGTGGCCCACTGGAGAGTAAAATTAAAACAAAAAAGCAAAGTAGGAAGTCATAAAAAAAAAAGTATTTAATTGTTTTCCCTTTAAAAGAAGCTGCAAGGTTAATTGTTTTTTAAAAAAGTCTTTTCCAGGCTCTTAAAATTTAGAATTGCTGCATGGCTTTAAACCTCAATTAAATGAGAAGGCTTATTAGACACATGTGACTTTAAGGATGGGAGATGTCCTAATATTCTTTGTACGTTTATTGAAAAAAATGCAGCAGCATTTTATTAAATATATTGAATATCAATTTTTAAAAGATTTTCTATATGCTTTTTAATTTTATTCAGTCTTTCAGTTTTGTTCAATTATAAACAACTCTCTAAGCATCCTTAGTAGGAAGAAAAACCTTATCAATAAAATTGCAAATTAGATAAATTTCTTAGACTGGATAATGAGAATTGCACCATACAAGGGGCACATAAAATAAGCTTTCAAAATATTATAGCAATACAGGAAAAATATATATATTTTATTGACTTATAATGAAAAAAAAAAAAAATCAAAGGGAAAATTACATAGATCCAAAATGGCAAGGCCATGTCAGGAAGTTCCAGGGCTAAGAATTCATTTACAACAGAGAGCATTAAAGTTAAAGGTTAAAAAGCAAGTCTATTCACAAGATTTGGACATTTGGTTATAAGGTGTCAGGGCAAAGAGAAGTTTAATGTGTGTGTATGTTTTTTCCACTTGGTTCCTGAGATGAAAGCAAGTAAAGAATAGCAGATTAAGGATGCAAAGAAACACCTGCAGAGCATGCCAATGGGTGAGGCCAAATGGCCTAAGAAATAATTTCCTACCAAAGGAAAACAAGAGTTCAAATTTCATTTAAATGGCAATCCCTTTTCTAGAGTGTCAGGAAAAGTAACAAGAACGGTAGGAATCATGACTGACTAACTGGAGAGCTTCTGCCCAGTCCATCTTCTTTAACCTGGCAGTTGTCCAGTGGTACCAAACCTTTGGATTTCTCAGAAGTCAGGAATCTAGATTTTTTTATGTGAAAATTTCTGATTATAATATAAATATTAACTCAAATGGAAAATATTTTTGTCAGTGAAACAAATCATGTCTACTGTCAGTTTAGGAGAAAGATAAAAGGAAATATCAGAGTACATTTTATATTAAACCATAGAATTTTAAAACACTTGTGGTAATTTTTTAGTGCGGTCCAGGCATTTGTGAAAAACCAAGATATGCATAGATCACATTTTGCTCAAAAGCAGAGGTGAAAAATAATGATATTGGTTCCTTATTTTGTTCTCTCTTTGGTATATGAAATGTATTAGAAATATTTAAAATTTTAGCCTTTTTCCTCCATTGCATTTAGAAGGGTAAGCACAAATGAGTGATTTGCTACCCTCTCTGTAGCATTGTAATTAAATACAAATTAAATACAAATAGAAATTTACAAAACTAATTTCTCATTTATTATAAAGAGCCCCCAAATATTCCTTTACCTTGATTGAGTTATTCCATGTCAGAATCATTCATCTAAAACAATAACGGCAACTTGAAAAAAAATGCATATATCTGTTCATCAACATATTAATAACAATAGAAAAATAAAACAGAGAGAGACTTAAATCTCTAACATGAATATGATAAAATATATCTGAGCAAATGATGAAATATTTTCTAGATATGTCAATGATACCTTCCTTATGTTAGTTTTCTGATTATTAAAAAAATTAAAGTCATGTGAAAAATACAGAAATATATACAGGGAAGTGTTCCCTTAAACCTAGTTCCCAGATACAACACTTTTATGTAACAATTTATTATATATATTTATTCCACTTAGATTATAAAAAATATAAATATATTATATAATTAATAAGGTAATACTATAAATATTTAAATACCTGTTATTATCTCTCAAACATATGCTGCATAACTATTTCTTGTCAATAAATTTAAAATTCTAATTTTCAATGCTTTGTATAATCTGTTGTATAGATGCACCATAATTTATTTACTCTATTTCTAAATGATATACTTGTACTTTTTCTAATTTTTATTAATAAAATATTAAAATGGAGAATCTTTAATATACTTTATATTTACAAATTTATTATTTTTACAATAGTAATTGTATTATATATTATCATTGTTTTAATTTTTATAAATTTGATATTTGAAAATGTCATTGTCATGTAGCATGCATTTCATTCATGTTAAAAATTGTCAGTAACATTTTATATGTTATTGTAATATAAATATCCCCTTGTAAAGGCAACTCAAATTAATTAATGTTCCTATGGGGTATTAAGTATTTAAAAAATACTTTATAAGAAACTTTTTACTAAGATTATTAATCTTTGCAATATATATGTTGCAAATATTTTTTTCTACTTTTTATCTGTCTTAAGCTTAGCTTTCCATGCTTTTTAGGATAATTATATTTAAAATTTCAATGCTATGATACGTCAATTTTTATCTCTAGATTTGATAAAACATTTAAAAAGATCTTTCAGAACCTAAAGCTCCATTTCAAAATATGGATTTATAAAAACAAAAAGTGGGCTACATATTTAGTCAGGCCATAATTTATATACCTATGTGAAGGTTTACGATGAAAGTAACTAAAATTTGCCACACTTCGCTCTGAAAACATATAATTTATGTGAAATAGGAATGTTACTGCAAAGTACATAATTTAAAAATGAATTTCTATAGTAAATTGGGTTCAACATACTCATATACAGTGGTGTGTAAGGAACTGTATACGTTTTTGTTACCCTGATATTCAGATTAGGAACTCTTTTAATTAAGTATGGCATTATAATAAAAGTATTTCTTCATTTACCCCCTTACTATTGACATTTTTCAGCCTACTAAAATCATGGATCTAGGAATTTAAGAAGTCCAATGTACACATTTATTTGTTCTCTTTCTTTTGTACTAAATTTTTAACCTTTTAAAGAAATTGTATACAAAACAAACATCTGAGGGCAAGTCATGATATACAATGTCAAATGTCACCTAAGTCATATACCTTTTAAAATTAAGAAATTACTACCTGCATTATCACTCTCCTCAATTGATTAAGGAACTACGCCAAAGGAGAATTAAATTTTCAGTCTAAACACGTGGGTCCCAAATATTGAAATTGGTGTAAAAATTGTTCATAAATTAAATCTATCGTTCCTTAAGAAGAAAATGATCTTTATGTGTATACAAAGGGGACAAGAAGGCAAAAAATGAATTTATTTTTTATCTTTTTCATCTAATACTGCTTAGCATCTTCTGATAAATATTACCATATTAAATTATTATGCTAAAATAATTGGAAATTTTACATTCATTCCAGGTCCATATTGATGGCATTCAATATTAAATAAATAAATCCACAACCATTTGTATGCTTCTTTCTAATAAATAATATTGAAGCTCACCTCTCCCCTGATTAAAGAAACAGTTAACTTCTAACTTTCAAATATCCTCTTTTGTTAAAATATTAAAATTACTTTTGTTTTAAATTATCAAATTTAGATGAATTTTACTAAGTTTTTTTTTTCCCTTCCTATTCCTGTTGGCTTATAGCACTTAATTTTCTTTCTTTCTCTGCCCCCTCATGTGCATTTCTGAAAAAAATAAAAACCTATATTCCCAAACTGAAATTTTTGTTCTCTTTAGTAAGATTCTTTCTGGCTTCAGGGAGAATAAATTTACAGAGAAGTCCTGGGACTCTGAGACTCAAAAGATTAAAAATTTTACCTTGAATTTTTATTCTTGACTTTTCCTTCTTTTTGAATAAACATCCCCTAAAGAGAATACTGGCTTTGTGACTTACTTTATTGAATAAATTATGCAGTGCTTCTGTCTGCAACTCATTTGAGTGATGCGGAATAAAGCAGACATAGCTGTTGGACATCATTTTAGCCCCTCTGTCTGATTGGCAGATCACAGGCAGGAAAAAATGTCCCATGAGGCCCTCTGTGAGGTCGTTACCAACTGATTGAGTATTCGCCTTAAATACCTGAAACCCAGGTGTGTTGTAGATTAGCACAACTTACAAGAACTGTGTGGAGATTTATTATGATAATTGTTGCTTTTATTTTTTATTTCCCTGAACTCAAAGATAATTAATGTCAGTATGTGTCCTGGTATCTGACTCCCTTAATTGGTCCTATGGTGCCTTGGGTGTTTGAAAATCCACTCACTTAAAGGCTTTTTTTTTTTTTTCCTTTTGACTTGTTTTCCTGGAGCTGTTCATTAGTGCCTAAAATATTTGATTACATTTAATTGTGATGTCTTCAATTTTGTGCACCTGCTGCAATTTACATGAGGGGAAAAAGGCTTGCAGAAGCAGGAAAAAAAAGTGAGAGGGGGAATTAAATTTTAAAAGAATTCCCTTGCACAGGGTAATTGGGGTTAAATATGGAAACAAAATAAACTTAATAGGTAGTTAGATTTTTGTAACTACTATGGCTATACAAAAAAGGTTCTAAATCAAAACTGCTCTATCAAATAAACTCTTTTTAATTTTTTTATCATCATATATACTCTTAACATGTATTTTTTCATTTCTTTTTAAAGGCTTCTGGTTTCTGAGGGACATATGTATTTACTTTAAAACTAATATCTTGTATTAAAGAGCCCACATGGAGATAAGAAGAAAATATTGAGTCAGAAACCCAGTTGGAGGTGTTTTTTTTATTTCTTATGCATTTTTAATGGAACATACCACTGCATTTTATTTCAGCAAATGTTAAGCATTTCATCACCACTTTCACTAGCAGTTTTATTTTTATTTTATTTTTTCATGATTCTTGAAATGGCCAAAAGGTTCTTGGAAGAGTGTGATGTTTCTTTGCAAAATATGACTTAAAGTAGCATATAAGGAACAGATTATATCCACAAAGAATTACCAGCTTCAAAGAATGATATTGACCTGAATATCAATTCCAACTGACCATACTATAATTCAACAGAGGCTGAGGAAACAACAGGATATCTACTGCATTTTCAGTAGAAGAAATAAATCACCTTCTGTCGTTTCTGTAAAACCATCAGTTTCTTTTCCCTTTAGTTTTAAGGAGCAGTGCAAATCTCTACATCTGCTTCAACGCCATGCTTTTAGAAGAGAAATAATTAGGTCCAGTTCTTAGAGTTCCACAATGGTGGTGATATAATGAGATCTCTATGCTAAATATGTCAAAATGATATACTAATTTACCATGGAAATTGTTATTCATGAGACACTCTAAGAGTCAAGAAGCCAGAGATGGAGAGGTTCTGGTAATCTTTTATGGAAACTCATTGATTCAGGGGCCAGCTCAAGTTTCATCTTTTCTCAGTCTCTCTGTCTCTGTCTCAGGCCAACTCAAATGTCTGTCTGAAATTTCATTGCACTGGTGGACTACAGTATGAAATACACTACTCAGGGCTATCCTTTCAAGCAAAATTTATTTCTACATGTTTTATTGATGTTACTGTTGTTGCTTTGAAAATCTTCCAAATTCCTTAAGTGTGAGGGTGATGAGTAAAATGATTTATCCATGTATAATTTTGTAATATTTGTCATTCTCAAAATTATTTTACATCCATGACCTCAATCACATCCATGATTCTCAGAACAAGTTTGTGCCATAGAGTATAATGTTCACAAACATGGAACCAAAGTTTGTTTTTCTCACCTTTGTGTCCCTGGACCTCAAGAGGCATTCCAAAAATATGAAATGAATGAAACAGTGTCTCCATTTTTCAGGAAGGAAGGAAAGAAGGAAGGGAGGGAGGGGGGGAGGAAGGAAGAAAAGAAATGGAAGCACACAGAGGTTTTCTGACTTTCCTAAGGTCATAAACCTGATAACTGAGGCAATGGGACACAAATCATGGACCTCTCTGTTCTAAACTCATCTCAATTGTTATATTGCTCATCCCAGTCACTACATTGTGAAGTTACAGTAAAAGGATTGGGTATTTCATTTCTGTGATATTCTTCAAGGTATTAGAGTTCTAAACTCATAGATGTTCAATAAAAACATGATCATTTTAAAACCTTTATGACTTACATCCTACCTGGAAGTTGATTGAATACAGCTGTGAGTACATACTCATACGCATATATTTATATCATCTCTGGCTCAGGTAACCTCAACCATTTAGAATGTAAGAGAAATAAGTGCTTTACTTATATACCCTTTATTATTACACCCACACACAATCGTACTGATTTTACCTGGCTTGGTTTTCCTCTCTTATGTGATATTTATATGGCCAATCAGAATCTACATAAACTACTGTCATACTAAATATATAATATAAGCTTGTGCAATGATGAAAGAAACACAGAGAAGCACGTATGCCTTTCTCACATCTGCTTCAACACAGTGATGAAAAGTCACTTTGTAGTTTTTCTATTAGTTAAATTACAGTCTTATAAAGAACAATTAGTGGCCTAGTCACAAAGACTTATATGTAAAATTCAGGAAACAGAACTTTAGGGTTTACAGACTAGAAGCCAAAGATTTAGGGCCTGTTAGATAGGGCAGAGCCTGACTTCCCTAATGGACTCCGAGCATCCTGAGGCTGGGTCTCACATCTCACTTGTCACCACAGTACGTGGCACCTATTAGATCCTCATCAATGTCTGCTGCTGACTATCTTCAATATTCCTCCCAAGAAGGGGGCTGAGAGCAAACCCTTTGGAAAAGAAGTCACATGGAAACCTGTGCCAAAGGGAAGGAGTCCCTGGACTGGGTGATAGATGATATATATCATTTTCAGGACAAAAACAGGTGATGGATCATCCCCTCGGTTTTGCTCTCTTGCCTCTATTAACCATTTTTATCTCGTGAACTCCTTTCCTCTGCTATTGTTTTTCTTCTTTCTCTTCTCCCTCTTCTCTGCTCTCCCATCACCTCTCTCCCCATCCTTAATGTTGGTTTGATATTATTTTAATCAAAAATCGACTGCATTTGCTTCTCATTCTAGCCCAAGATGAGTTTAAATATTTCTATTCACTCAAGAAGACTGAGGCATTAAATGTGAGGGAAGGATGTGGGAAATAGTCAGTTACAAAGGCCCTAGTGTCCTGGGTGGTCTAATATCTCTAGTGGACCAAATATGGCATAGAGATTAGTAGGGTTATGGGGAATGAAGGGAAACATATGCATTTGATAAAGTCCATTGGTCATGGAGTCCTTTTTATTTTATTTTTACTATAAACTGAGTCCAACAAAATATCAGTCTCTAAATTCTAGACACTCCCACCTGAAAAAATTCAGCAGATGTCATTTCCTATCACATTTTCCTTCCTGCCCCTTTGACTAGTATTTTTCTTTTCATTTAATTGATATTTACTGAGTGTTCATTACTTAAAATTAACATTGTATGACATGGTATTTTAGAGTCTTGCTATGCTAAGTATGGTCCGAGGACAAACACTGTCAATACCAAATGGGAGATTGAAAAGGAAGCAGTCTTAGGTCTACCCTAGGCTTACTGACTCAGACTTTGCATCTTAACAAGACCACCTGTGATTTGTCTGTACAATAAATTTTTGAGAAATGCTATGTGCGAACATTGACTGTGGACATTCACAGGCCTGGGATTGAAAGTATTTAACCCTTCTGAGTCTCAGTTTCTTCATCTGTAAGATGAAAATTTTAATACATTTTTCCCCTCAGGGTTATTGTGAGGATCCGAAGAGATCATATAGGTCAAAGGTAGCTTAGCGTAGTTACTGGCACAGGTTGAGTCTTTGTAAAATGATAAATCTACATAATGAATATAGGGGTCAGTAGCACAAAGACATTTTTTTTTTTAAGTAATAATTGTTTCTTTAAGAAGTTGAAGGAATGTTTAAAATATGAGAGAAAATAAGACCCTGCTCATGGGTTTCTGATCATATCCATTTTAAGTTCTCAAAGCAGCAAAGATGCAGGCCAATTTTACAACAATCTAAAGGGTAAGATGGAAATTAACATAAATTGGATGTTTTCACAAATTTCCCCTCATTTAATTCTTCAGCAATCCTGGGAAATATATTACTGAAAGATAAAGTATTGTACACATGAGGACCATTTGGACGTAATAAATTTAAATTACCTGTCCCAAATTTCATACTTCATAAGTGACAGCGATGGGTCACAAAGCAAGGATTACCACTGGTGATGAGCTGCCTCCTTGCCTATATGCCTTTACTCAAGAATATCTACCTATAGATGAAATGAATACTACTGGGACATGTAAAGATAAACAAGTAAGTAGAATGTCCTTTAATGCCAGGATAATTTCTTGTGGTTTTTGTTGTTGTTGTTTGTCTGTTTTTTGGTTTTTTTTTGGAAAGAGTGTCTTGAAAACAGAAAATTGGAATGAATTTACAGAACATTCACATTACTTTCAGGAAATTGACTATATAATTTAATAATCCAGGTTTATGTTACAGGTTGATCATATGTGAACTTTATAAAATAAATACATTCTCAAGATCACTCACCTAACTCTTGTGTTTATTTGCTTTGTTTTGTTTTGCTTTGTCTTACCTAAACATAGAAAACAAAATTCAAGGAAGCAAACTAAGGGGACTTTACAAACTTATTCTTTGATTATGATGAATCCAGTTATAAAGATAGCTGTAAATGGATTTACAAAATGATAATTGCTTGCAAAGAATATTTATCTCTGTAGCATTAGGCTGTGGAAAGAGCTTTGTTTGTATGTATAGAAGACAGAAGGCAAGAGACAAGCAGTGGGTTGCTTCTTGTGTCTGGTGGCATGTGGTGAATAACTGATCATCCTTCCCTTCTTGACGCAATCACTAATTCTCTCAGTGCCTCCCTTCTATATGTGTCATGCCATGATTAAGCCAGCAGAAGATTCTGATGAACTCAGGAGGATTCCTTCTGTTTGAAATGCCATTTATAACCCAAATGAAAAATTGAATGGGAAAGGCAAGAAAATGGCTCAGAAGGTTTTCTTATTTTTTTTCTCCAAGTTTACCCTGTATTGTTTGACAAGACAGATCACACATTCTCCAAGCATTTGCCATACTAAAAGAGCAAGCCAAAGAACCAAACTCATGGACTGGTTCACAAAAGGAGACAGAATCCTCTAGTAATTGGAGATAGCTCTACTACTAAAGGTTCAGAGGACACTTTTACAGTGCTTTAAAAACAGTACTGATTCAACACATTTTTATTCCCTAAGTGCCTGATAATTTTAGATTATCCCAAATACATAGGAATACAAAGCTTCTGGCTTTGAGGAACACATTACTTCTTATGTAGAGGGGCTTTTCTCCAGGCTGACATTTTCAACAGCCATATTATATATCAGTAATATGCTGAATAAAAGAATTTGAGGCAAAATGACTGGTTTTCAAATATGGAACTTCATTTCAAGACCTAAAGTTTTTTCAGGAAGATTTTTGCACCCTGCCTACGAATTGGTTATGGCCATGTCACTTTAACATTCCTTGTATTTGGCTTTTTGCCCTCCATTGAAAAAGACAAATCCTCTACTGCCTTCTCATTAAGGAAGAAATAACTGCAAAGACAGCATATTTTTAGAGTAAACAAATCTCCCAGAGGCTGTATTTTTGATAAGTATTTTTTGCAGTGCTAGTTTGAAGGTTTAACGGTGTGTAGTGTTTCACTTTAATAGTCAGACTAGCAAGCTATAACAAATGCACTTTAAAAACTTTACACTCCGTGAGCTCTGCTTCCACATGTCTTCCTTGGAATCAGGAGGTAATATGGCTTCTCAGTGAGCCATACTTACATTTCAAGCTGAAGAGGAAATTATTCTTGAACCACTGGATCGGTTGGTAATTCATGGCTCAGTTTATGGTGGCCTTTTAAATTCACCCTGTCTCACTAGGTTTGCCTGGATAGAGCACAGAGTGTAGAGATTATGCAAAGGTGATGACTGCTTATAAAAAGTAATAGCCTAAATTGGGGATTCAGTTCAGAGGTGTGTGCAAGAGTGCAAATCAACAGCAAGCACCAATGGCCTGATTATGGCTATTGAGCAATATCACATTTTATAATAAATAAAGGCATTCCAAGGAAACATAACAAGAAAAAAGGCTTATTTTTTGCAGTGCTAGTTGTGAAATAATAATTTCACACAGAAATTATTTCACATATAACCAACAACCTAACATAGTTTGTAAGGGTGAGTACTTCATATACATGAGGGTATACATTTGTAGTACTAGAGAAATCCAGTAGAGCTTAAACCTTAAGGCATTGTACTGTACGTTATGATGTTAGAACAATTCAGTGTAACTTTTGCTCACAAACACACAGAGCTACAGATCGAACATTCACCAGATTTACTCCACCAAAAATACATAACTATGTACTTCCTCACTAGTTATCTTTACTTACATCGGTCCCTTGTCTGTATCTTCATCCATCATTATCTGTACCTTCACATCCATACCACACCCCCCGTCCTTATCACCCCAGGATTACCCGACCCCAGGTACCATGCATATTTTAAGATGAACTGAGAAAGTAAAAACTAATTTTACTAGACCTTCCTTAGAAATGTCACCCTAATGATTAATTTTCTTTGTTTCAGCTGGTATAAAATCTGTGAGAAAAACCCTTTACGGAGAGGCTGATATGAGAGTGTACGTCTCCAGTCTCTTGTCAGTGAATAAAGCCTCTTTTCCTTCCTAGCCTAGTTTGGTGTGTCTGTCTATTCTGAGACATCGAGTAAACGAACCCAGCGATGACAACCCTGACGTCTCTTCAATTTGGAGCCTAACGTGGGGTGGGAGGGTGTCTTTGTAAGAACAACGCAGCTTGGTGGACTCCTGGACCCTCTAGGTAAGAAGTTTGCAAACCCTGCCTCTGTGGCCACTAGAGTGCTTTACTTCAAGAGTCACATGGGACTCTCTTGCCTCGATGTCTAGGACCCCTAAAGGCAGCAGGCTATGAAGGAAAGCAGGTTCTGTTCCGTGGTGTGTGTGTGTGTGTGTTTGTGTGTATATGTTATTCTCGGTATCCTCAGCAGCACATTAGTTCCCGCCAAAGCTGTAAGTGATATATTTTGCCATGCTTGGATTTTTAGGCTTGGAATAGGGAAGGGAGCAGCCCCAGCATAAGGAAGTGTTGCTGAACTTGGTTGCCTGGGTCGTGGTTTCTGTACTTGTTTAACTAGAATTGGAAATAACCAGAGTTTGGAAGTGAAGGGAAAAAGCAACCCACTGGGTTGTATCATTAACATTGGTAACAATTTGGGCATGAACCTGTGACTAAAAAGAGAATAATCCATCTTTATAGGGAGGTCTGGCTTCAATGTACATTAGAAGGTGAGCAGAAATGGCCAGCACAAGGATCTTTAGAGCCTAATACTATTCTACAGTTAGATTGATTCTGTAGAAGTTTAAATAAATGGGATGAAATTCCTTAACATCCAATGCTTTATGGCATTACCCCAAAATGAAAAATTTTGGGGTAAACATTCAGAGAGAATGTTCTGGACATGGTGTACTGCCAATTAGTCAGGACCCGGGTCCTCGGCACACAAAAATCAGAGGAAACAATGACTAGCCACCACAGCCAGCTAAGGAATTTGTTAATCAACCATCTGCACAAAAGCCAGAGTTAAATAATTGCAATGATGAGGGGAATAGAAACTAGAAAAAAATTTTCCCAGACTCTAACTCAACTGACGATATCTTAGATACAATTATTGTCTCAAGTACCTCAAGAACTGAGAATGCCACTACTCCTATACCTTCCCCACCTCCATTTGGGGGGAAGAACAATATCTAAATTTCTGTTAGAGCCCCCAGAAATGACCTCTCCACCCCATACCCGGAGTGGTGTAGATTTTAGGCAGGGCACTTCTACCTCAGGAGGATAAAGTGAGGGCCAATTCCCTGTCTGGCAAGAACCCCAGGAATAGATGGGCAAGGACAACCTAGAGGCTATTTATATGTACATACTCCATTCTCAATATCGAATCTATATAATTGGAAAGATGGGGTTGCTAGTTACAGAGAGGGCCCCAGAAAAATGGAAAATCTTTTTAAGTCTATATTTGGAACTCATAATCTGAATTAAGCAGATATTGAATCTTTACTGAATGTTCTTTTAATGGCAGAGAAAAAGTGAATTGTACTAGAAAAAGCTCAAGATCATGCTGATTTTCTGGCCAGAAATGCCTCTGGAAGTCAGGCAGTTCCAATAACTGATCCTAATTGGAACCTGAACTAACAGGAGGACTGAGCAAACTGGATCTTTACAAAGAATGTCTAATTATTGGGCTTAGAAATGGGGTCCCCAGGAAAAACATTTTGATCAAAATTCAGGATATTGCCCAAGAGCTTGATGAAAATCCATCCTATTCCTCAAGAGACTCCTTGAGGCATATCATCAGTTCACTGACTTAGATCCAGAAGATCTTGTTAACTGGTGAAATGTTAATCAATTTTTTATTTGTCAGAGTGCTCGTGATATTTGTCACAAATTGCACAAAGTAGAAGGAGGGCTAGGACTGCCAATTTCAGCCCTCATAGAGATTGCTTTCAAGGTGTTTTATAACCAAGAAATGGCCTAAGAAAAACATCAGAAGAAAACAATCACATGTAAGGCTAAATTAACTGCTAATCTTTTAGGAGTAGTTCTGAGAAAAACTCTCCAGCAACAGAGGGAAACAACAAAAGGTAAGATGTCCAGGGTCCCTTGAAAGCCTCTGGGCCTCCAGTAGTATGCTTATAGCAAGGAAGGTGGGCACTGGGAGTGAGAATGTCCCAGTCTTGCAAGGAAAGGAGCAGCAAAGTCTACTCTAGCAGTTTGGTGTTGTTTATGAATTCCAAAAACAGATATTGGATTATGTTTATAAACTGGTCTGTGCCTCTGGGCATGTTCTCCTTTGATTGTATTAAGTTCAGAGTTTTCACTTTGACTTGATTAAATTAAAATTAGGGCTTTGATTAGGCCATGTTAGTAGGATGCTGAGCCCCGCCCACTTGGTGGGCAGGGACTCACAGAGTAAACAAGGCAGAGGAGACAGGTTGAGTTTTTGATGTTGGAGCCCCAGGAAGTAAATACACAGGAGAAGAACACAGAGGAATAGAGAAGCCTCTGTAGACACAGCAGAGGCCCCCGGAAGAGAGATGAGCCTAATAGCCTACAGCTGCAGATGAGCCCAGAGAGAAATGTGCCCTGGAGAGAGAGACAAGCCTTATGCTAACCTACAGCTGAGAATAGAAGCAACTGGGATCACAGAGCCTTAGGAAGAAGAGGAAGGCTGAACCTTCTCAGAGACAGGCAACCATCTTGCTCCAACACGTGATGGAAGTAACTTAGGCTTTATGGCCTTGTGACTGTAAGCTTCTACCCCAAATAAACACCCTTTATAAATGCCAACAGATTTCTGGTACTTTGCATCAGCACCCCTTTGGCTGAGTAATACAACTACTAACCCTGCAGCCCAATACCCACAGCTTACAGGGGACGAAGATAGTGATCTAGAGTGATGAGACCAGGGAGCACTTTCCACTGGCCAGGAAACAATCCGAATCACCCACAAGGAACTGCGAATCTCTTTCCAAATGGGTCAGAAATTAGTAAAGTTTGTGTTGGATACGAGAACAACTTTTTCAATTTTGAATCAAAAGTTTACTCATAAATCAAATGAGTCTGACCCTGTAATGGGAGTGTCAGGAATTACAAATGATCAATTCTTCCTACAGCCACTGCAATGCCAGGTTGGAAACACCCAATAGATGCATACATTTCTCTACATGCCTGAATGGCCCATCCCTCTCCTCAGCCAAGGATTACTTTCAAAGTTACAAGCCTCACTCTCTTTATTGCCCAATGAAGTTAACATACAAGTCCCAGCAGTGCACATGTGTACCCTCCAAACAGCTTTTTCAGGCCTGACAGAAAGCACCGAGAAGTTTGGAGTGCCTGAAGAAATAAAACAATAGGTACCAGCTGAGCTATGGGCTACGGGGGGAACTCCAGGATGGGCAAGAAATGTACAAGAAGTAAAAGTGAGACTGCAGCCAACAGAACTCATCCAGCCTTAAAACAGCACTCACTTAGATGGGAAGCTAAAGTGGGCATCTCATCTCTGATTAAGAAGTTTCTTAGCTGGGACCTAATTAGACACTGCCAGTTGGACTTTAACACACCTGTCTTACCAGTCTTAAAACCTGTCACACAAGAAAACAGATTTGTACAAGATTTGAGAGCTACCAAGTAGAAGATATCCATCCAATAGTATCCAATTCATATACACTCCTTATCAGTATCTCAGATGCTTACGCTTGGTTTACTGTTTTAGACTTTAAAAATACCCTTTACGGCATTCCCTTAGATAGTGAACCACAAAAGTTTTTTGCTTTTGATAGGGGAAGACCCTGATACTGGAATAAAACAACAGTATTTTTGGGCCGTATTGCCACAAGGACTTAAAAATGCCCCTACTCTTTTTGGGCAGGCACTGTCCAAGGACTTTCAAGGAGTATAACTCTGAGAAGGGCTCTTCCTTCAATATGTTGATGATGTACTAACAGCCAGTAAAACCCAAGAAGCCTCAAATAAGAATACAATAATAATGTTTTAAAATTAGCAGAAAAAGGATATAAAATATCCAAAAAGAAGGCCCAAATAACACAGACTCATGTTAAATACCTTCGATTTGAATTGTCAAAGGGGCAATGGGATGGGCCCTATTACCCAGCAGAAAAGAAACCTTATGCCAAATGTCAGAACCTAAGGATACAAAATAACTTAGAAACAAGTATGGCTGGCTATTGCAGGGTCTAGATACCAAAGCTTGGACTCATTGATAAACCCCTATATGAAGCTTTAAAAGGGGACAAAAAAAGATCCTTTAAATTGGATCCCAGAATGTTCTGTTAGAGCATGTAGATAGGTTGATACAGTTTTACAACCAAAAGATTTAGCTGTCATCCACTGTAAAGAACATCAGCCTACTAGTGGTAAAGAAGCTAAAGGCAACAGGTTAGCAGGTAAGGCAGCAAAAGCAGCAGCCAAGAGAAAATCCCCTCTCAACTCTTGCCGTGTTCCGTCCAAAACACCCATTGTTATCTTACAGTGAATGGGGACCTGAGTTCAAGGGGTTTGGAAAATCTCAAAATTCAGGAAAAGATTTGGCAAGGGTAAAAGAATGGGGATTTAAAACTTCTAACAGAACAAGGATGGTTAAAAAGTGGAAATGAATATGACGATATGCATAAAGGTTTTCTCCCAGAGGCCATTATAACATGCTTTCATCAAATTATTCATTATGGACTTGAAACACTATACAAATGGGTTAGTCAGATCATGGCTCATCTATGCCAAATCATTCAAACTGTACCTGATCAATGTGCTAACTCTTGACCTTACCAAAGATTTCTGCTTTAACAAAGGGAGAATAGTACCGAGGTTTGGATGGCAGAGAAGACTAGAAAATTAATTTCACCATGATGACAAAAGCCCCTGGAAATTTTAAATATTCGTTAGTGTTTGTTGACACCTTTACTGGATGGGTAGAAGCTTTCCCTTGTTGGACTGAAAAACCCATGAGGTTACGTGCATACTAAAAGAAATCATTCCTAGATTTGGATTCCCACTTTCCATTCAAAGTGACAGTGGAGCTGCTTTCATCTCTAAAGTAGTTAAAGATGTTTCTGTTTTGCTGGGTATTGATTGGCAATTACATTCTTTTTATAGACCTCAATCCATGGGAAAAACAAAATGTATGAACCAAACATTAAAGGAACATCTATCAAAAATCTGCCTAGAGACAAAGCTAAAATGGGATAAAGCCCTACCCATTGCACTCCTAAGGGTAAGAGTAGCGTCCCAAAGCAGGCCAGGTTTAAATTCCTTATGAAATGAAATACGGAAGGCCATTTCTAAAGGTTGAATATGCTGGCAACATGCATCCTTGCTCTGAATTACCTACCATAAAATATTTAAAATCCCTGGGAATTACCCTGAGTGAGATAAGTAATCTTAAATTCCCCACAGATACCCCTTTACATGATTATCAACCTGGAGACTGGGTGTGGCTGAGTACCTGGAAAGACCACCATCCCCAGGCACAGCTAAACCCAGAGTGGATTGAACCATACCTAGTATTACTTGTCACTCACTCTTAAGTTGCAGGGCATCAAAACTTGGATACATCATACCAGAATCATGCTGCAAACACTCCTGAATGGTGATACCCCACAAATCAGCCAAAAAGCAGCTGCTGCCATTGAACCCCCAAAGACTCAGAGCATAAGTATACTTGTGAACCATTAGAAGGACTCAAATGCCTGTTTAAAAGAACCCCTGCATAAATATGCTTACTATTATTTTTTTTAATGTTCTAGTCTAAAGTTAATATGGCCAGAATTCTCATGTGTTTAATTTTTATCTCCCAAATCCTGCTTGTAAAAACACAAGACAATAATCTCTTCCTTCAATGGGCACATTCTCATGCCACTTTTCTAAATCAATCTAACTTTTGGATTTGTGGACAATTACCTATCTCTAATGTATGTGGCCTGTCTTGTTGGATATCTCCACTACAAGGAACAGACTGGAAAGCCTGGTAGTCCCCAATAAAAATTAGACAAGGGGCACTAAATGATAGCTACCACAGCAAAGCCCTAATGAACACAGAAATGACTTTAATGCATTAGGCTGTTATCCAAAACTGAATGGCCTTAGATATCTTAACTACCTCCAAAGGAGGGACTTGTGAGTTACAACAAAATGTTGTACCTGTATCCCTGACGAATCAAGTAATGTCTCCTCTCTTTTAGCCTATATGAATAATTAGATTCAAGCCTTATCTGTTCCCACCACTAGCTTTAATTTCTATGATTTGTTCAGTTGGTTACCTGCAAGAATTGGTTCCTGGTTAAGAATCTTCCTCCAAACAGGGCTTGTAGTTTTTCTAATAATTATACTTCTTATATATATATTACCTCCTGTTGCAATCGAATATTAATTCAAATATTATAACTACCAAACCTTTTTCCTTATTCAGAACTTTCACAACACCTTCCTCCTCTGAAGCAAGTATCCATCCTTCTGAGTCAAATCAGCATTAACTGCATATCATGAGTCAACATTTCCATTAAAGTTCCCTGTAACTACTATGCCCCACCTCAGCAGGAAGTAGCCAGATCGAACGACCCCCAAATTCCAAGATTTTAAATGTATATTTAATCCAGGGGAGTTTGTAGTACTAGAGAAACCTAGTATATCTTAAATATGAAGGCATTGTACTGTACCTTATAATGTTAGAAAAATTCAATATGACTCTTGCTCATAAGCACACAGAGCTACTGGCTGAACATTAACCAGATTTAGCTCCACCAAAATTGTATAACTATATACTTCCTCACTCATTATGTTTACCCACATCCGTCCCTTGCCGGTATCTTCACCCATCATTATCTGTACCTTCACATCGATACCACAACCCCCATCCTTATCACCCCAGGGTTACCCGACCCCAGGTACCATGCATATTTTCAGATTAACTGAGAAGGCAAAAACTGCTTTTTCTGGACTCTCTTTAGAAATGTCACCCTAATGATTAACTTTCTTTGTTTCAACTGGTATAAAATTTGTGAGAAAAGCCCTTAATGGGGAGGCTGATTTGAGATTGTACATCTCTGGTCTTCTGCTGATGAATAAAGCCTCTTTTCCTTCCTAGCCTAGTTCCATGTGTCTGTCTATCCTGCCGCGCAGAGCAAACAAACCCGAGGACCACTACAGCCCCTCCTCACATACATGCATATACACATGTATGCTCACATTTATTCTCATAAATGTTTGTATAATTTTTAACCCCAATACTGTATATTGGACATACATTCCATCATTATTATCTTTTAAACCTGAATAGGGATTTGTGAATGAGTTCTCAACAGGACTTCTTGTATTTGAACCCCATTTCCTCACCACACTATGACAGTATAATCTCTTTGTGCCTCAGTTTCCTCATTTGTCAAAAGAGGATACTAATAGCACCTACTTCAAAATGTTTTTGTAAGATTTAGGTAAAACAAATAACTTGCTTTGCATAGGAAGCATGGGACAAATGTTGGTTATAAATAATATTATCATATGTTATAAGAAAAATAGTTTACAGGAGTGTAAGAAATACTTATGGGAAGGACATATTTGCTATTTAGTGTGTATGAGTTGATATTTGCAGGTATCAGAAGTTCACTAGGCTAATCAAAGTAAGGTTAACATGTTCAAGGGTCAAAGTGTATGTGACACAACCCAAAGCTGAATGCAGACGCAAGAAAGTATGGAATCAGGAAATGAAAAACCATCAGGTGCCAAGCTGCTGCTCTCTGTTTCTTGTTCTCTGGGATCACATAGTTTCTTATTGGCCCATATGCTTCAATCTGCAGATTACCTTCTCGTGATTTTTCTCTATGCACAGCATTCACTCAGCTCCTAAAAATGCATGGCCTTTGTTTGGGCCACATGCAGAGACGCACCAGCTGGAGGCGGTGGCCTGGGACTGGGAGGCCACTCTTGACCCAGTCAGCTATGCAAGGGATTAGTGACAATTAGAGCCCCCACACTTGTGGGTAAATGCAGATATTTTCAGACCAGTAAACCTTGAAGGTAGACCAGATTTCCCAAAATAGACTGAAGGCTATGATTATAAATTTTGGTTAAGTAAAAGCATTTTTAAAAAAGTGTACAGTGTTACAAAATAAAGTTTCCCATTCATTGAATGTCATGAAATAATTTTTTTTTATTTCCTCTTACTAGTGAGTTGAAATGTTTCCTAAATGTGTTAGTCCACATATATGTTGGAAAGTACATTGTAGAAAATCTAATTTATTTTTCCTATGGTACATGAGGGTCCTTAGGGCTAAAATTGGCTCACCAGAGATCAGAATTAATCTTTACTGATCCCATTTATGCTGAAGAGAAAATTTTATTCACTTATGATATAATTCTTTTGTTGTTGCTCTTGTTATTGCTATTAACTGCTTTATCCCTCAACTAGAGCTCCAGAAGAAAAAGAAAATAATATTGATTAATTGAGTTTTCCAGTTAATCAGTGGTTCACTCTATTTAGAAACTCAGTGGGTTCTCTGAGGAGATTCACAAGAAAATTTTGTTGGATGTGATGCAACTTTATAAGCATTATACAGAGAGCTTTCCAAAGAGAATTATTCTATTGGGAGTTTCTCAAAATATCATATACTATACATGGTACTCAAACAGTCAAGGATTTGAATGCTGCCCATGGGTGATAAGACAACTGGAATTCAGGAGAGGACAACAGGACCCTTAGAAAACATAATTCTTCCTGAAAATGCAGAGGCAATGGGGATGAATATGTTCTTATGAGTCTGTCATATTCCTTGGCCAGAAGTGTAGATTCCCTGGTACCTTGATACTCGTCGTTAATTGGTTCTGGGAGATGCAATGAGTACCAAACATGACAAGTATCAAACCAATTTTTCCCATGAGGAATAATGTAAATAAATGTAATGCATTCCCAAACCAACGACAATACACATTTTTAAGGCAATATGTAAAAAGATAGGGTTGTATATCATTACATGAGAAATAAACCTAAAAGTTGATAAATCATTAGATTAAATAAAATATAAGCTTCACTTTACCTGTACTGAGAAGAGTCCATGGCCTAATGGGATGGTAGGAGGAGAGTGGTGAGGAGGAGAAGTTACATGGAGTGTTGCTAGGAAGGACAGTCCCCTCCAATAGAACATTGAGCACTTGCACTTCAGGTGCTCTTTCTCTTTTCTGCCTTTTTTCAACTTGTACCACAGACTCTGACACACTCTTTGTCACCTTCACTAAAAACTTATCCAATGAGGACTGCTTCTGTCTTCTTTATAGAACTCCTCGAAAGTGTGCAATTTTTGGTCATTAAATAAATTCATATTTCTGCTTGTCAGAGCTTTGTCCAGATGGTACTTCTCCACAAAGTTTTGAATGTCTGCCCATTGTACACACATTTCTTTAATCAAGGAACTGAGGACATCCTCCCTTATCTCCTCCTCACCTGAAGAAATCTCTTCAGCCACCTCTTGCTGCTGCTTCTATAGTTTCTGCAGCTCCTCAGAATCCTCAACTAAATCCTCAACATCAGTAGCATCAACCGCCAGACCCATGGATTGGCCCAAAGATACAATATCCTGCACAACAGTACCCTCTGTACCTGCAGGCTTGGGGTCAGCCTCAAACCCTTTAAAGTCTCTCTGAGTCACAGGTTCTAGCCACAAATTCTGACCTGGTAATGCATTCTCCTCTTTTGTGATGTAGGTTCTACTCGGCATTTTTTTCCAAAAAAATCCAGTCTCATCACAGTTAAAAACTTGGTGGGGAATAAAATTCTCAGCCTCTACGTAATGTTGAAATTGGCTGATGAATTCATCAGCAGCCTTTTTATTAGCACTTGCTGCTTCACTATGCCTCACGACACTATGGATGTGGTCCTCTTTTTAATATTATCAAACCAGCTGTGGCTGGCCTTAAAAACTTAAACACTATCATCACTCAGTTCCGGTTTGTTTTTCAAAAGATCGGCATGCAATACTTTTGCTTTTTCACATATCATGGCTTCTGATACACTGTCACCCACTAACTGCTTCTCGCTTATCCAAATAATAGCTTTTCAACTTCCTCGAGTGTTTGGGAATGTTGCTTTGTAACTGCTTTATCTCCTTTTGCAACATCAGCCTTTTTTAATCACTTCGTTATTCTTAATGATGGTGGAGACCATTGTTTTAGGCATACGGTATTCCCCAACAAGATCAGTACCGTGAATACCACTCTCATATTTGCCTTTTTTTTTTCTTTTTGCTCAATGGTGGTAGGGAGTAATTTTCTTTTCTGCTCAGCTCTATCACTGCTCATTTTCTTAGGACCCATGATGACAAAAAAAACGCAAAAGAAATACACGAAATGACCACAGAAGCTAAGATAAGACCACAATGGTATGTGCACAGGGCAAGAGCTACCATGTGACTAACGTGTGACCCTTTGTTTTGTCTGGAAAGGGTAGAGAGTCATGAGGCAACTGACACTGATAAGTTCTAGCTTGCGAGTTGAGTACCAAATGACCAGTACCAGGACAAAGTTTTCACATAAAAATGCATTGAGTACCAAATTCGACGAGTTTCAAAGCAGTCAAGTATCAAGGTTTGACTGTATTTCTGAGTCATAACATGATAAACATACAACTGAAAAAGTTCTATAATTTCCTTATTCATATTTGAAAAGGTTTATGCTTTCATAGAAACTTTGTCTTACTAAAACCCCCTATTTTAGTTGCTGATCTTACACAACAATCATCATTCTATTGCATTTTAAATATGACATTATCTATTATTATTTATTGGTAAGGATCAAAATAAAACTAATAATTATTTTCAAAGAATGTAGGAGGAAGAAATACCAATTTATGCACACAAATGGAAGAAAGTGTGAAGAATTTGGACTAATAAATGAAAATTATTTAAAAATTTTGCTAAAGGTGCCTTGAACAGATTTATGAAGAATTATACCCATTCTGTTTGGATGTAGGGATGTAACTTTTTACAATTATATAAATTTAGATATGAATTATTAAACAATAAATGTTATGTGAATTCCACATGCAAGCATTAGATTAGGCATTATGATCACAGGTAGAAGAGAGAATGGAGAAAACACTGGAGGACATAATTCACACTCTAAAGGAATTGATGGAATTCCTAGAAAATGGAGAATTAGAGAAAATAAACAATTAAAGTATAAGACAATATAATATAGTGCAAAATGATGTAGATGCAGTAGATACCAATATGAGAGAGATCACCCTCCGTTCAGCTTACAGCTGGTAGGAGGCACAAGGGGCGTTGCTGTGCTGGATTACAAGACTGCCTATTAACAATTTCAAAACTGTGAAATTAATGAAGAGTTGTACCTGTGGTTGTTTACTTGTAGCAGAGGACCATATGGCTGAAAGTGTTGAGATTTCACTGAGAAGTGTTATTTGCACAGTGAAAAACAAAAAAGTTATGGCTTCAAGATTCTTAATCAGTCTGGGGAAAGAAAAAAAAAGGATGCTAAAAGTAGATATCTTGGTTGTGACAATCTGACAATTAGAAATTTTCATTACTTAATATTTCCAGACATATTTTCTTGCAATAAGATCATACACCCAGAGAACTGAAAGTCAGCAGTTGGGGTTAAAATAAAGCAACATAAAGCTTTTTTTTTTTTTTCTGTTGGAAAAGAAATAGAGAAAGTGAGAATGGCAGGATTAGATAAGTTTTATAAATCAGCAAAGATCAAAACACAGATGCACCTGGCCCATGGTAGAAATTATGAAGCTACCACACTTTCCAGATTTGTGTTCCGTTTGATCTTGATGTTTCTACAGATCACAGTACATGCTAAAGTGATAATTGACAATTAAAGGGAAAATTAAAAGTTATAAATGATGATATATGCTGACATTCAGCACAGCTGTGATCATGTCCAAAATTTAAAACGAAGACTCCTGAATACTGCTGGAGAGACCATTTTACTTTACAGAAAAGGGCGACAAAAGTTCCAGAAAAGTAGACTCTGTAGACCTTTAGATGAACCCCAAAATCCAGTTTTGATCATTGAATGAGGAATGATACTAGAAAAATCAAAGTTAAGATTGTCAGGAATCAAGAAACGAAAGGCATAAATTTAAAGAGCCAAATCTTATTCAAGTTGTTTTAAGAACAGGAAACTTATCCTACATGACATTTTATTTGGAAAAAAAAAAAAAAGTTCTGCTGGAATTCAAAATCATTAGCAAACCAGCAAATCTGATCTCAGTCTTTCACTCAGGAATCTTTAAGGGGTCTAGTGCATACGGGTCCTCTGCAGGGTATGGCAAATAGGGAGATGGGGTTCTACCCCTTTCTGGGATTTTTAATCAATTCAACAAATAGTGCTGGAGATTGGAATACGTAGATACTAGTCCCAACTGTGCCCTCTTGTGTGGATAACCCCATATGAATACACATATTCATACATGGATGCAGTGGGACCCTGTTTTTGAGAATTGATAGAGTCCCACAACTACAAGGTTCGAAGAAAAAAAAAACAGTTGTGATAAGAGGAAAAATATCCTCTAGTAAACTGACTACAACACTAGTGTCTACTCAAACATTCCTTCTCACATAATGTAAAAGTCTAAAGAAAAATATCACCATAGGTTTAAAAATGTGACAAGAATCTTATAGTGATTCCACAAGTTTGTTGAAAGTGTCCCAAACACAATTTTAGTGCTTATGAGAGAGGCTGATTTTTTAAATGGATGCTTTTGATTTAAGTGTATACATTTTGGAGGCTAAATGGGTTCTAATTCTTATGCTATCACTTACTAACTCTGAGGCTTTGGGCAGGTAAAAATCTCTGTGTTCTTTAGTGTTGATCTGTGAAATGGGAAGACTGATAGTTTCTGATACATAGGGCTTAGAGCAGAGCCTGACCCATATTGAATGTTCAATAAATGTTAAATATTATTAAAGAAAAAGAAAACTGCACCTGCAGAGATGACAGGAATGCAAATGACCAGAAATAATTTTTTCTTGTAAAGAAAAAAATGACAAGCTTGTATTTTAAAAGAATTATGGGTATCAAAATATAAAAAGAGGCTGCTGTGAAAATTGATGAAGTCCTTGAATATTTTTGTGGTGATGAAACTTACAATGTTCTTACTACAATGTACACTCAAAATCTGTGGTGATGAAACTTACAATGGTCTTACTACAAATGTACACTCAGAATCTGTACACTACAGAATTATGTATAACCTAATTTTTAAATATTAAAAAGTTTTCACAGTTCTAATTTCATTTTTTTCTTTTAAAGTGCCAATAAAACTTGTTTTCATTGCTTATTAAGACATTTTAGCTTTAAGGTGATTCATTTCAACTGCGCTTTGGCTGGAATTTTTATACTTAAATAGAAAAATTCTTTGGTATATATAAATAACATACACGTCCTGTTTGCCACAATGTATTTTGTGTGTGTGTGTGTTCATGTAACCACAAACATGCAAATAAAGTATTTATTTTAAAAGCAGAAATACAATTATCTACTTCTCCAAAATACAAAATGACTAATTGAAGTTTGTAGTAATAACTAACCAATGCCAAGTAGTTATGCACTATCTCAGTTATGAGAAGTTGTATACTATTTAATATAAATACATTGGTTCAATTCAATTTAAGTCAGTATTTGGTTATTTGGAGTACCTAAAATTTACCCTAAAACCACACATATGGACATGAGTAATTAAAATAGAATGTCTTCATAATCTACCCAGTGATTATAATTTTAAAAAGAAAAGTCAAACTGAGATTGAGTCAAGAAAATGCAAACCTTCCCTTTATTGGTATAAAAGTAAGTAATTAAATAAAGCCCTTAGTCAAAATACAAGGTTTTAGAAAAACTGCCATAGCATCAGAGTTTTCAAATGGATGAAAAAAGAATGGCTTATAGGAAACATGAGGTCTTCATCTAATCATTGTCTACCTTTGGATGAATGATGAGATCGAGTGCTCCTATTCTAAAGACATACAGTCTGAACAGGTTTCCAACACAAAAATACAAAACCTTGCAGAGGAGATAGATAAATCCTAACTAAAACAAGAGGACCATTTAGATCCATTAAAATTCCAGTGTGAAATTAATTCTGGATTGACCTGGCAAATTAAGGGAAACAATGAACCTGTTAGAAATGCTAGTTAGAAAATAGTGTTTGCGAATTTTACAAAATATCTTTGAATAGCAAAAAAAGAGAATAAAAAGTATTTTCTTCTTAAACAGTGGAGAGTTTTGCTTAATTTGGGCTGAGTATAATTCAATATTTATATTGTCATGCACTCTTTCATTCAATAAATACTACATGTAATAGTAAGCGAGAAATGATCTATGATCCCAAGAATTCACAGTGAAACAATTGCTGAACAAACAAACAATAAATGCAATGAGTGTTTTCAAAAAGGGACGTAAAAAATATTAGAAGAAATCTCATTTTAAGTACATTGGCATTATAATTTATAATAAATCTAAATAAGTTTAGCTCAAACCTGAGTAATGCACATGCTCACACACACACACACACACACACACACACTCCTCTTAAAGCAGTTAACTCTCAGATCCATAATAGTCTTTTTATTTTGGAAACTAAAGTTTTTATGCTGTCAAAATGGTTTTTAACTGTAGGTTTTATTGAAAAATTTTGCCTCCATGACTGGTAAAATTAATATTTTAAAAAAGCACACGTTTGTCTCACTACCACTCTGAAATGTATCAGCAGATCCAGTTTGAAATAAAGCATTTCCAAACTCTCACCTGATCCACCTAGCATCACTTCCTACAATACCAACACATTTCACATAATGCCATGACAGTTAAAAGCAATGTCCGTCACTATCAAACCATAATCACTCATTATTTTTATTCATTTATTCTTACTTTCTTTAATTCATTCATTTATCCAATAATTAAACATATATTGAGCAAACACTCTATACTGGGCACTATGTAGGGAGGAAGAAGACATTGAAAAAAATCTAACAGTCTAAATGGGGGGTAAGATAATATCATTAAGTTAAAGATAGGCATGAAAGAAATATAATGAGGAAAACTGTTCTCTCCTTCTGCCAACGTCCTGTTTAAAGTCAAATAAATTAAAGACATCTTAAGATAAAGTATCTGTAATTAGCACTTGTGGTAGGTAGAATTATATATCCCAAGACACACATGTTCTCTATCTTAATGTGTGGGTTTGAGCCCAACATAAATAGGACCTTTTGAAGACGTTATTTTTAGTTAGTTGTGGCAAACTGAGGCTGGAAGTCACGGAAGGAGAAAAGAGAAGGCGGGTCATGTGACCAGAGGCAAAATTAAAAGCCAAGGATTGCCGGCAACCAGCACCAGAACACCACGGATTTCTGGGAGAAAGAATGGCTTAAGACTTACTCTAATGCCAATGTCTTGATTTTGAACTCCTTTTAATGTCAAAACGATGAGCCAGTAAATTCCAGTTGTTAAGCCAACCCATTGTATGTTATTTGTGATAGCGGCTCTGGCAAACCAAGACAGCACTATTCATATTTAATTAGCAATAACTGTCTGAAAGGGCAACATTGCTGTAATCACAGCATTCTATACTTTTGAACATCATATAGTCCAGCGTTACTGAAGGCTAGACAAAGCTCAAAGTTTTCATCTATAAAATGGGGGTAATAATATCTAACTTGCAAGAATATATCTAATATTAACATAATTCATGTAAAATTTCTTGCAAGTACCTGCCAAATAATACTTTCTAAATTAATGTTAACTATTATTACTAGCCTTAATAATAGCAAGAATTTTACAGTAATAAAATTTAATTCATGTGTTTACTTTGTACATATGGGGATATATGTTTGCTTTTATTTACTTCTTTGTTTTGGTTTTTCCTTAATATATTGATTATTGATTGATATAGCATTGAAGGCTTTTTAATATTTTGTTGGTGATGGTGGGTTTTGTTTTTTATCTCTAATGCCTAATTTATTTCACTAAGGATATTTATTGGAAGAAAAATAGCTCAATAACAAAAACATGATTTTTTAATACAGTTTTATTCTATTTCCTTTCTTCCATTAAGAATAGTGGACAGAAGACTGCTTCATATGCACAAAATATTGGTTCCCCCTCAAAAAAAACCATGATTGTCTACCCATGACAAGCTAAAACTCTTGGCATTCCAATTTTTTTCAAATTAAATCACATTTAGGTTTTCTAAAATGTCTTCTTCAAATATGATAGCAAAAATATCATAAAATATCTCAAAATCCCAGTATAGTACAGTGGCACAGATAAGGCAGCTATTTAAATACCACACATAATAGTACACAGTAGTCTTTACACCAGGTCAAGATAGCATTTGCAGTTATGTATTTTCACTTTTAAATACAGATAATTCTCAAAAGAGGATACCAAAACAGGCATGTTAATATGTACTTTGTATTGAGAAAAAGTATATATCTAAGGTAGACATTTATGAAGATTATTTTTGGGAAAATAGTTTTCACTCTTTCAAGAAGAAAAGTCACAAGTATGATTTTTTTAGGAAAAGAAACAAAGTTCAAAGTTCCAACATCTGCGTTTAGAAAAACGTAAGCCATATTAGTGGCACAGTACTATATTTAATGTGATGTCTAACTCTTTTGAATAGCAGAGAATCTAAATGTTATGAAAACACTGAAATTTCAATTTGAAAAAAAAAAACCAACTCATATCTTCACTTTAAAATTCTTGTCACCACAAATCACATGACTGGGAATAAAGATCTTTATAGATATCATGACTGTTGCTAAAAATAACATTTAAGAAAGGTGAACATGTGTGCTTTTAAAATTATTTAATAGTACTTAACAACTAGGTAATTATATAAGTCCAAATCACCTTGTATGTGTTGAATAAAAAGTCGACTTCAAGTTAAGAGAGGATGCATTTCAAGTGTGCCTATGAAAAAATAAACTTTGGATTTTTGGAACAAAAACATTGAGGTAATTTTATATTCAGTGAAATATACATATCTTAAGTTTATAATTTCATGAGTTTTGACAATTGTATATACCTATGTAATCTATACCCTATCACGATATAGAACAGTTCCATCACTTTAGAAATATCCCTCATAATACTTCTCAGCCAATTCCACCCCTGCTCCCTTTAGAAGCAAGTACTGTTATGATTTCTATTACCTGTTCTTCAAATTCATATAAATGAATATATATATATAGTAAATAGTAATTTTACTTCCTGATTTTTTAACTCAGCCTAATGTTTTTGAGATTCATCCTTATTGCTGCATGGATCAGTACCTTGCTCCCTGTTAACACTGTTAGTACCACATTGAATGGAACTATACCATCTTCTCTTGATTGACATTTGGACTTACTCTAGTATTTGCTTATTATGAATAAGGCTTCTATGAACATTTTTATGTCTTTTAAACTATGTCATCCAGAGAAACGTTTCTTCAAAGTTGTCCACATCCTAATCTGGGGAAACTGAATATTTTACCTTACAAGACAAAAGGGATTTTTCAGATGTGATTCAAGATAGAATACTGGAGAGAAAAGAACTGTTTTAAAGTTCTTGTCTGCTAATGCAATTATTGCTATCACTTATGGGTCTGTTTCTATTGATATTTATTTCTGGTTGTGGGTCTCATTTTTTATTCTAGTAATTTTTTAAATTGTCTGGCTTTTGTTGTATTCTTTAATGGAGATGATTTTTTTTTTCTTCAGGTAGGCAGTTTCCTGAGAATAAGCTCGATACTTTCAAGGTTAGTTTTCATATTTATTAGGAAGGATCAAGAATATCCTTTACTCCGGCATTAAATTAGTTCTACACCGAAGCCTTATTCTTTCGGTGTCTCTACTTAATCCCTGGGGTATTCAGTGAGCTCTGGTCAGAACACGAATGTCTCCCTGCTCCATGCAAGCTGTACTGGTTGTTCAGCTAACAGCTCCCTGGAGGTCCTCCCCAACCCCCATTACCTCTTCTTTCACTGTTAGTCTCTCTTCAACAACAGAGAGTGATATCTGAGCATGTGCTTCTTTGTATTCAGTCAATGATTTCAGGAGATCACTATGCAGATTTCTGGAGCTTTTTCTCTGAACAGCTCTCTTTTTCTCTGATACCCTTTCCTGCAAGTCTAGCTGCCTCTATCTCTTCAGCTCAAGGAGAGACCACTGGGCTCAACCTCAGCTGCCCCTTCCTGTACCTTTCCAAAATTTGGAAGGAGACTTTTGGCAGAAATCCAGGGCAATGGTGGGGATCACCTCTATTCTTCACCTTCTCTCAGGGATTATAGTAACATGTTGCTTCATGTCTGATGCCTGAAAAGTTATTTCATATGTTTTTGTCCTATTTTACCATTTTTTATTATTTGTTTACCATTTTTTTATTGTTTATTGTTTTGTTTTAAAGCAGGAGAAATAGTACAGGACTTGTTACTTTGCTATGTCTGGATTGTAATTTTTTCCCCATTGTTGTTTTTTAAGTAAAAAACAACTATCTCTTGATGCTTCAAAGTTTATTTTTACAGTACAAAAATATCACTCCACTATAGTGTCTTTCTGCTTGGTTTACACAACAACCGCATCACTGATCAGATATTTATTTTGAACTTTTCACATGGATGTACGGCACTATGTAGACATAGAGGATGCATATCTGACATTCAGAACATTTATGGGCTTCTAGTAAAAACAAAGCAAACATACTTTTCCTCCTTTTAGTATTCTGACAGCACACCATTCCTTTTGTAAGTTAAGATAAATTTGAATGTGTATGATTTTTTAAATTTCCCCAATCTCTAATCAAATGTTGAATTGCTGTCATGTGTAAGCAACTAAACATGTCCAGATGTAGGGTTAGTTACACATTATGAACTCATTGAAATGGGCTAGGTATAATAATTCCATGATGCTTCTTCATGTTCACTTGAGAGCCTGTCACATTTCTATCACTAACCATGCTGGCTGAACAAGATTTAATTCAAAACATTTTTGCTCTTATTTTATAAGCAAATTTAAGATCCTGTTTACTTATGTGTGCTCACTGGAGGTCATGCTGAAAAAATGAGCCTCAGAGTAGGCTGGGGAGACTATAAAAAATGAATGGTAATAGTTAAGCTTATAATCTATTATTCTCTTTACATGAAATAGTACAACCCAGCATGTTCATTGAATTGAAGATTATAAACAACTTGCCACAATGCCAAAAGAATGCTCTTTCAACTAGGAATTTATCACCAGAATGCTTGTTACATGCAATGTTTGCTTTGGAATTGACATAAGAATAAGCACAATATTATATTTAGCTGATTCTTCATCTCAAGAGACATTTAAGATAATAGTTGGCTTATAAGAAGTAAAAAATACATTTTATGTAGTTTCACAAGCCCTTTCCTGAATGCTAATATATTCATGAATTTCTGAAAACAACTAGATACCATGAACTACTTATATTATGTTAAAATGTTACCAAAGAAGTGGTATCTTATTATAGTTCTCTAAAGTTTACAATTTGATCAACTTGTTAGTATATTACCTTCTCTTTTTTAATCTCAGGGCACACTAGTATATAGCCTTTAAAGCTACTTTCTCCTCATGTATTTCTGAATTGGTTTTCAAATTGTATAATTTCTCCTTCACAGTGCTACTACATTATAGCCAGTTCTACTGGAGTTGCGAAAAGTCCGAAGCAATCCAGAGATGGTTTTATGTAGGGCAACGAGGAATGGGTGCATGTTGCTGAGCCTTATTAGCAATAGAAATACACATTCTAGGATAAATCAGAAATCTATTGACTTTCAGAGCTGTGGCTATGTTTATTAAGGTTAAAAGCATATCCTTTGATGTCATACAATCTTGACCTAGCCATTTATAGCACTTACAAGGTTTATGACATTAGGCATATTGTGACATTAGGCATATTATTTGATCTAAGGTTTGGTTCCCACTGAAAAATAGGCTCAATGAGATGAGTCCCTGGTACATAGTTGTCATGCAATCAGTATCTTTTGAATGAATAAATCTGTAAAGTGAAAATAACAAAAATTAGTTTATATGGATGCTGAGAAAATTAAATAAATTAATTATATACAGTACATTTGTTGTGAAGAACATGATACTGAGTGAGCACTTATAAATGTCAACTATCCATAATATTCTGTATTTCCCTATCTAAATGAAGAATTGGTAATATCTTCTAGACTTAGACTGCAGCTACAAATTTTCAAAAGAAGTGTTGATTTGGCAGAGAAAATTCTACATTATGATACCATATTGTGAAATTCATGGTTAATTGGGTAATTTTCCACTTTCATTCTTATATTCTGGCATACTTAGATGTATTATTTCCTAAAGATACTGATACATTTCAACTTTGGATACAAGAATATTTACTTCAATTTTGTTAGTTGAGGTTCACTAGGTGCACATACCTATCAATAACAATATCTCCATGGTTTACTCAATTCAGAATGATTAAAAATGTCACAAAAGTATTCATTGATAATGCCTGATTGTCATTCTGGAATAACATCAACATTCTGTTTACTAATCAGATACACCTAATTGCACTTAGAACAAGAGACAAATCATTCATAGTTTTTTTCTGGAATGAAGTTGCAGCTAATCCTCACCAAAAATGGGGTAAAATACTTGACCAAATGTGAGCCAGGAAACTATTGTCCCTGGAGCAGAAGAGTTCAGAATTTCTTTCACTTCCCTACTTTCCTGATCCCCTTCCCAAAGTCCCAAACCAGGCAGTTCCAGTGGAAAGGGAAAAATAATTATTTAACAGGGGAATGCTTGAGTTTTCCTTCTTACTGTGGCCTCTATGAAAATACTCTGTAATTGTCAGCCCAAACTTCTCCTCTTTTCTCTCAAAGAAGAAGTCTTTATTCCTGGGATTTGAATCACTAATGAAAGACTGGAGGATCAAGAGGAAAACTCTGAGAGCTGGACATTGTGAGAAAGTTTGGGAGAAAGAAGGTGAGAATCTGGAGCCTCTGGAGTGACAGAGAAGTGGGTGATAGACGAAATGATAGTTTTAATATGCTTTACCATGAACTATGTATTTATATCAACTTCAGAACTTTTGAAAATACAAGTAAAATCTATATTTAAAAAAAAATGTTTAATACTGCTCCAAAACTTGAATCTTTAAGTCCTGAAATTTATAAAGGGGTACTTTAAAAACCAGACCTTTCCCTATTAATCACAGACGTTTTTTCAATGTCTCTATCTTCAGTCATTGTTTAGTGTTTAATCATTGAACTTTCAAAGTTCTAAAATCTCAGGCACTACTGTCTGGAACCAAAGGTGTTTTTTTCCTCTTTTCTAATTCAGATGCTGCAATTACATTCACTCTTGCTTTTACTTAGCAATTTTACCATGTTGCATTTCCCCAATCTGCCCCTACTTGCCCAGATGGTGAAGGTTTTCATATAAACCTATCTTTTTGATGGAGATCAAAACTTCCTTGTAGAGCCTTAACTAAAAAGAAAAGTTTCCCAATGTGCACAACTTTTCTGCTCTAAGATCATTTGCTTGTGGACATATTAAGGCAGGGCTTCTGTCACAGAAACTTATTTCCATTTCATTTTTCTTTTAATTAGTGGTTGTTACTTTAGTGTGCATCAGGAATATCCAGAAGTCTTGTTAAAACCCAGATGGCTAGGCTCTGCCCCCAGAGCTTCTGATTTGGTAGGTCTCTGGTGGGAACCCCAAATTTGCATTTCTAACAAGTTCCCAGATGGTACTGATGCTGCTAGGTGGACATGATCATGTACATTGAACAAGCTTGAGGCAGATGCAATCATTACTGAGGTCTTGCTCTATACGGGGATGTTAACCTCAATAGCCAAGCTGTCCAAGGAGATCCTGGAAATCTGGGCAGTTATGCTCTATGGGAGGATATTACCAACTCAGTGATACAAAACTAAAATTAACCTTCAGCCTTATAGAAGAACAAGCCTCCACACAATCCAAGAAATGGAATTAAGAGTTAACTTCATGGCATGCATCAAAAAATAAAGATAGCACTAAAAATGCCAAGCTTAATATTAGCCCCCTAAGAATCCATTATTTTATTTGTTTAACCCCTGTTTGTACCTATTTATTGTATCAGCCTCTTTTTACCTCTGGCTGTCAAAATTATCATCCATTTCGTTAAGTAGTATTTCCTTTTATTTGTTCTAAAGTTTTCCTGTCTACATTAAAAAAGCAAGTATCTCATTTAACGCTTAAAGAAATACATATTCATAGAAATCAGTTTCTATTTATGTCTTCTGTTAGCTAAAGGGACTCATGGCAGTCTGGGAGTACTGCTATATGCCAGCATTTCATTTCACTCATACAAGGCCATAAACCTGACTAGTTTACATTTTTTTATAATCACAATCTATCGCAATACCCTCTATGTTCCACTTTATTCACCAAATAAGTGGCAGCAATATTGCATTAAACTGAGAGAGGCATGACTTTGCAGCTTGCATTTGTATTTGTATAAACCAGACTGCAAATATGCCCCTCACTTGCGTCATTCCTTTGACTTTCAAGTCGAGAACAAGATTAGAGGATAGTGATTGGGGTTTAGAATAAAACAGCCCCAATGAAGCAAAGCATTTTTCTTATAATTTTAAGATCCTGTTATTATACATAATATCAATAAAAAATGGTCCTTTAATATTTTCACATCTCACATTTCACTCAACTCCATTTCTGGGAGAACAATTGAATCGTATTAGAACATGAAAATAACTCTGTGCTCCAGTTTTACTATGTATATAAAAGTGCTTCATAAGGACCACTTTATGAAGCCCCTAAAAATCATATATAAATGCTAAAGGATCAAATGAGCAGCTTAAGGCTGAGAGGTATAAAGACAGCTGTATAAAATCATCAATGTTTGGGGCAGGGGATACAAATGCTCTGCAGTAGAATTTGAGGTAGGATGACTGAAATCTTTTGAAGTGGAGAATTGGGACCAACACCTGAGATAAGAGGGAAGCTGGACTGGGCCGAAGGAAAGGTGTACAGTGATACAGATGCAGTTGCAACAAAATCATACGAAGATCCCACATGGGGATTGGGAGCTGGGATGACCCTTCAGAATTGTCCTGCCTTGAGGTAAGAAAGCAGGACCTTTGTAATCTTGCCTTGACTACTCATTGAATATGGGCTGCCCCTGGGGAAGGGACTTGGTTTTGGACAGGACAGATTCCTTTAGCAAAGGACAATTCCTAGAGAGGGGTTTAGTAGTGAGCAGTGGGCAGCCAGCACTCCCAGTGGCTGGGGGACTGAGTGCCTCAGTCCTCAAGTGAGGAATATGGGGGGACCCAGCACAGTGTCCACTTTGGGGCAGGGTTGGCAAAAAACAACCCACAGTCTGGTTTTGTATGGCCCATAGATTGAGAATAATTTGACACTTTTAAATGGTTGAAAACAAATCTAAAGAATAAAATTTATACCTAATACTTAACAATGTGCCATGCACTGTTGTAAATCTTTGCATGTATTAACTCATTTAATCTTTACAACAACCATGACAAATAAGTATGATTACCCATTTTGTAGACTAGGAAACTGAGACTTCTAGATGGGTTAATTAAGAAGTCAAAGGCTACATAGCCAATGAGTAGCTCAGCTGGAATTCAAACCAAACCCAGGGAGTCTTACCCCAGAGCCTGTGCTCTTAACCTGGTTCTCATATGTAAACTTCTCCAGCACCAAGAGGGAACTATATAAGTGCCAAAAGAGAGATGCAGGCAGCAGATTCTGATGAGTTCCCAGGAAGGAAGGTCACTATGTATAAGAGAATAAGGACAGGCTATATGGGAGAATGAGACCATGTTTTTCCTCCCTAATGATAGAGAATAATTACTTTGAACTACAATCAATCATAATGTCAGTCTTCACATTACTAGAACTATATTACAAAAATTACACTCAATTATGATTTTGTTTTGGATTTCATCAAGAAAATTGTGGAAATTTCTTTTCTCTCATGATTCAAAATTAACTACCTACTAGCTTCAATTTTGTCTCTTGGTCCACAAAGCCAAAAATATTTACTATCTGATCCTTTGCAGAAAAATCTTGTCAAAACGTGCTCCAGAGGATTGAGAGACAGGCTCAGTTTTTTATCATCCTAGGTCACCGTACTCTCATGAAAAATCCTGCAACCATCAGTGTCTAATGCTCCAATTTTACAGATTGCTTGAGCCTCCTGCTAAAGCAGCAGAAACACCGTACTTAATGTGAATGGGTATCCTATTTTAGCCGGAGCAGTTTTGCTGCCACATCCTTTCCTGCACAAACATGGACCTGAGATTTGTCTCCTTTCTTATTGTTAAGAACATAGCTGGGCCTGGGGATTCACGAAGCATGCCAGCTGCGTGGGAAACTTGTAAAGCCTCATCACATGCAGAATACACATCAAGTACTGGAGAATCCAGGCAACAACATTGAGTTTGGTGAAATAATCAGGGTGCAAAGTCACACATACATCAGGGTTTCAATTACACAATCACGTCTTTGCTTTTCTGCATTTTCAAATTTATTTGTTTTTACTTTTATAATTCAAAAAAGGTTTAAAAATGGTTTTTAAAATTTTAATCCAGATTCATATCAAGGTGCAGCTGCTTTACCCACTGCCTTTAGAGGTTTATGATTAATATGCTGAAAATCTCTCAGGTGGACCATGAAGTTCATCTTCTCCCCTACGTCTGTGCCTGTGCCTGTGCCAGAGACACACTGCACCTTAGTGGATACCCAGAAATGGACTCCCCAGTACTTGCAAAGACTTTTCTGAGATCTGGTTGCTAGAACCATTTTAAGATCATTCAATAAAAGACCCTTTCATTAATCCCCCGTTAAGCATTACCAAGCGCACCTGTCATTGTGGGGCCCTTACACTTCTGTTAATGAAGCGTTACTGAATTGTCTATTAGTATATGGAACCTCACAAAAAGTTATTATAACTGCTACTTTCTAAATTTGATGTGTGTGGGTGTGTAAGGGAGGCAGCAGCAGATACATTGGGATACAGAAACACAGATATCTGTGCAGGCTCAGCCTAGAAAGTATTGTAAAGTCAGCCAAAATTGTGTACACTGAGGCCTCCAGACTTCTTAGCCATGCCCGCATTCTTTCATACCAGAATATGAGAGAAGACCTTTTCTCGTTTGCAAAGAAAGATGTTTTCTCTTCTAGATTACAAAAGCTCTATTTTATGTGTTACAGTTTAAGAAAGAGGGGATCAGATCCCCTCTGCAATATGTGTCATGCTAACTACTGAACAACATGTTATCATATTCACATCTTGATATTAAGTATTGTTATTGTTATTATCGATGTAATGTCATCAGCAGAATGTTAAGCCATTTTGGAGATGCAGAGGTAGATAAGCCTTTACTTTCACATTGTAACACACTCTGAAATAAGCAAGAGACTGATATTGATACTGAGAAATAAACAGCCATTATCCTTTAGTTTCTTACTTGACCATAGTTTGGGTATAATTGTAGTAATTTGTACATAATCTTCTACTCAGTAAGTAGGCTGGGTTACAATAAATCAAATAAAAGAAATTTAATAGATTGCCATGTGTGCTCTGTGTTCACATTTATCTGCAAGGATTAAGATTTTAATGTATTTGAAGTATTAAAGACATGATGATTTTCAAATTGCTCTTGTGCAAATATACAGAAGTTATTAAAACTCATACTGAAGTAAATAACCACCACTGAGCTTGCTGTGACTGCCACAGCACATTTGGCACCTTTCCCTAAGCACTCTGTGCTCTTTTATTCTTTTGCCTCTGCTGTTTCCTTTTTCTTTTACAGTTTTTGGAGGGATACCATTCTTTCCTCTTTTTTTCTTCTTATCAATCAATTACTCATGGGTTGAGATACAGCAAAACATAACCTCTTCTGTGAGGTTTTCTGGCTTCTTCACACAGATGCCTTTTACCTAAGCTCTGATCCTGTCATGTTTTGTGCATGCCTTGATTTAAAACAAACAAATGAGGGATGACTAAAAACATAATTGTTAACTAATATATTATGAATTAAGTATGTTATGTAAACTCATGGAATTAATAATTGGAAAACAGGTCACCAGAAAATAGAATGAGGGTAGAGAATGGAAAGCTGAGGGCTAATCTGTGCAGAACTGATTAAAAGGTTGCTTGTAAATCTTTGGAAATGAATGGAAATGGTGAGAGCACATCATGGTGTTTGTGACTAGCAGAGCTATTATATGGGTATGACAGTGGTTGAAAGGGAAAGTCTAAGGACATGTTTATTACTAGAATAAAAGCTAAAAAATGTAACATGGGGCTGTGTAACAGTGAAATCTCAAGTAAAATATGAATATGGATGATATTGCATATATAAGACTGTTTTTACAAAATATAAATACAAATAAACCAGAGAGAAGGTAAAATAGAGAGAAGCTATGAAAGGCAGGGGAAACAGAGATTGAGAAGTGATGAGTTTTGTTTGTTTGTTTGGTTTTTGTTTATTATTATTATTATTATTATTACTGGAATAATGAAAATGCTTTAAAAATGGTTGAAGGGATGAATGCACAACTATGTGATTATACCAAATACCACTGATTGTACAGTTTGGATGGATTTATGCTGTATTAATATGTATCAATAAAATTGATTTGTAAAAATATATATATAATTTGTGTGAATGCAGAGCTATATACAATTTCATAAGTCATTATAGCAAATATTAAAGGTGTTCTTTATTGTTACATGTAATATAACCAAACAAAAGAGTAAAATCAATGGGGATTGGCAAGAAGGAAAAACAGGGTAAGTAAACTTGATATAGCTGTGGGTTAGTTACCATACACCAAATACATTAAAATATCTCATGCAAGTCATGTGCAAATGCACAGAGCAAAGTTGAATTTGTGATCTCTTATAAAAACTCATAAAGCCCAATGAGAATAAAGTAGTTGCCTAGGAAATAGAGTGTTTTCTTGTACCTGGAAGACATTTTTTTCCATTGGATAGTCAGAAAGAGCAAAAGGTGTGATGTAGTGGACATGGTAAAATAATACTCCTGTACTGCAACTAGCTGCATAACAAAGTTACAGACCCCAGTGAAGTCCAACAGTACAGCTGACAAGTATCCTGAATAGGTAGACAGATGAGACAAAGGAAAGAAGGAAGCAAATTTACATTTGTTGAGGGTCTGTTATATTCCAGGAATCAAGATGTCTTCATTTTATTATGCTAAGTTACTGGGTATTCATAAAACTTTGTAAGATAACTATCATTACAATTTTTTTTTCAACTGATAAAACAAGGGTCTAGAAAATGTAGAGAATGTTGTTTGAGGCAATACAGAAAGTGAATGTCAGAGCTAGATTGGAATTCAGAAATGCAGAGGTAAATGACTTCATTATTTTCCCCAGAGCCAGCTGTTTTCAAAAGAGCATGAGGAGACAGATCTCATTGTTTTCTAGAGTATTAAGAGAGAAAGATTTAGATTTTGGTATAAGAATGCTGTTTTATCAAGAGTCACAGTTACAGAAGTGTATGGTCTCTTAAATATAACTTGAAACATAATGTGACTTCCCTGCTTAACATCAAAAATAGAACGTAAGCAAAGATTTAATTGATAAATTAGAGAAATATTAAGAGGCAAGTAAGAAATGGTATATTATGCTTACTAATTCAGTCTGAGTGTTTATTAATATAAATACTGCTATCTTCAGATAAGAAGACTTTATTTCTAATATGATTTTCATATTTAGAAAAAATATTCAAATTAGCTATACTTTCCTCATGTTTAAAATAAAATTGATGGTGCCCTTTACCTATTCCGAAATTGACAGCAATGTAACAAACGTTATCACATGTTGAAAAAAACTAGCAACAATAATGCATTATTCGTAACTTCAAACAATTAGTTTGTCAATTTCCCTGTGTACTTTGTGTATTTATTGAATTACATGTTAAATAAGTTGTTGTCAAGCAATGAGTTTATGCAACAGCACAGGGTTCCCCCCCACCCCCCCACACTAAGACGTGACACCCAACATGATGTAGTAATTGGGAAAAGAGTTGAACTTGATGATCAATGACTTATTTGAGCAAAATGAAAAATCCATGAGTATAAACACACTATAGAGTTCTGAACAAAATCAGCAAGAAAGCCAAAGCCAATATCAGAAACGTTTCTAGGAGGTACTGCCAAATCAAACACCTTCATTTTTAATGCACACAAACATACATTCATATGCACTCACACACATTCACACACAGCATGTCATTCTCTTAGATCATGAGGTTGAAAGCAGAAATGCACATGAACACATAAAATGTAAAGGGTTGAATCCAAGCTCATACCGTTTCTGCATGCAAATTCAATTTTCACAGACTTAGAACAAAGAGAATCATGATTTTGAAACTCCAAATTCCCCAGTGTATGATGTCAGACAAAATTTCAAATGCTACCAAGTCAGGAGGCAAATTCTCAAAGTCGAGGTTGAATTATTAAGGACACATACAGATTCAAATGTAGCCATTTTGGTACAAGAAAAATATATACCTAATTTTGGAAATATATTGGTAAAGAAAAGGTGTTTCCATCATTCCCTTCAAACATCCCTCAGTCCCATAATCCAAATATTTAAACTCTAATTAAAAATATTAAGATTCAGTATTGGTCTTAAGGTGCTTTGTAGATCATTATCATCATGATCAAGCTAATTTCTTTTTCTAAAATGAAATTAAATATCAGGCTAAAAAGAAAAAAAAAGCTCTGACTAGATTTTAATTTTAATGGTATTGAAGGTGAAAAGTATTTAAAATGAAAACTTTCCCTTCCTTCCTTCCTGGAATACTCAGACTATTGTGTTGCCTAGACAGTTGTGGAGGATATAACTGTAACTTAGAGAATAAGCGTGTTTATAGTGTAAAAAAAGAACTAATATGACTTGTAATGAAATTTAACAGATGAAAGCACCCATTAAATTTTGTTTATAAAGTGTTGCCATGGATCTGATAGTAAACTCCTATAGAAATCATTTTTTGAACAGCAGAAATATGATAGGAGAGAAGTGCAATAGAGTGTACCTAATTCATTCCAATTCACAGAGTAATGCATTTCAATTCACACAGTGATGCATTCTAGTCTCCAACATGAGAATCCAATCTAGTTGATGCTTAGTAGAGTTGAAACAAACTCACAGCACCAGAAAACTGACAATGTCTATTTTGCTAAATAGAGAAATACTTTAAATATTTTTTTCAGTATTTTTTAAGCTTGGCTGTGCCTTATTTACCAAGCTCTATGTTAGGACAACAGACCTATACTGTTCACAATATAAGACAATATTCTTTTATGTTTTTACTCTTCAACTATTTTCATAGTAATTAAAGCTGTTTAAGCATCAGCTTCTGATGCTTTTCTGATTTTCTGGAACAGGTTTGAAACCATAATTATAGCCATACTTTTGAAGCTCTGGAAACCAATTTAGTGTTTATCATGAACAACTAGCTTATCACTATTAGAAACCTCTTCTGGAAATATAATATTACATAAAATTTCAATCATTAAATTTCATCAAAAACATTTATTGGTGTGATTCTGTGTTAAATGTTGAATATTAAGATTCCCTGTCCTTTTTTCCTTCTCTTTTTATGGTACATATTAATTTTATACTAATTCTCAAATTATTGTTTCCACATGAAATTCCAATTTTCCAGAATTAAAAAAAATACAGAGAGGATATTAATAACTTGGCCACTGATCTCCTGTGAGTTGGAAAAGAATCTGAATCCACTGGCTTCTGGATCTGACAATTTACCTCATACTTTCCCCTGAGGGGAAAAAAGAGAAAAAAAAATTACACTAAGAAAAGTTTCATAAAATCTGCTGAGGGAGCAGGATGGGACCATGTATCATACTTGATGTTCATCTTCTCATTGAAGGAGATAAAATCAGGTCAAAGGAAAGGTAGATAAAGATTTCAACAGTTAAATATTTCTGCCTTCTTTTCCCTTAAAAGCTCATCTATTTTGCCTGGATGCTGGGGGCAGGTATATGAACCTCTGATTCATCTCATCCATTTGTCAGATGATAAGTCATAATGAAAAGAACAGCCAAAGTCCCTGAGATGTGTAGATACTAAATACTACTCAGGACAATTTACTCTTTAAAAAAAAAAAGCACCCAAAACAGACAACTGCAACCACTATTTAGCCATCAACCCATCACACACATCACCTCCATTTTACAGATTGGGTCATTTAAACTGAAAGTTTAAGGTCAATTTAACTGACTCTCTAAGGTCACCCAAGAAATTTCAGCCTAGCTGGGATGACTTTTTAAGTTCCAGCATGGTGATTGTGCCTTGTACTGGCATTTCAATTTGAAGGCTATATTTTCTCTGGATTATAAACTAGGAATCAAAATAGTAGAAACTCTTTAGAAATTTAATTAGAGTAACATTGCTTGCTCATTACATTACATGGATTCAATATACAATGTTATTTTCACCCAATCTTCCCAACATACAATCTTCTAGGTAATTATAGTGTATTTTATAATTAAAATACAAATTTGTTTTATGTTAAACTCTGGTATTGTGTCATCAGTAGACTAAACTAAGTGGTATAACTTCTGCTTTAATGGAGAAGTTATTCTATATTCATTCCGCAAACATTTATTGAGTACCTTCAATATATCATGCAATGTAATGTACTAAGAATATACAAATGAGTGAGACAAAAACCTTGACCTTGCAGTCTTCTAGAAGAGATGGACAAGTAAAGTAACAATTATAGGACAATGTGGTAGGTGCATAATAGACATAGTCAAGGTGCAGTGTTAGCATAACACAAGACATTTAAATCAACAAAAGGGGTGGGGGGGGGCAATTCAGCTGTCAACCAAGAAACATGAGGGAACTGCTCAGAAAATATGACCAGCTATTCATTCATGATTTCAACTATAATTTAATGTTCACCTACTGAGTGTTAGGAATTGATCTACTTCTAGCTATACAACAGTGGGGGAGAAACAAAACATGTACTTAGCCTCATAAAGTATGTGTTATAGTGAGGAAAAGAGGCAGAAACAACACTATGCAAATCAAGATATAATTTCAGGTCACAATTAAGATCAATTGTACTTTGATCTGGCAAAGAGCATAGAGCCTGACAAAAAGGTTATTTTATAAAGAGAGGCTAGTGAAGTCTCTTCTGAGAAAATGACATTTGAACATGTATCAGAAGGATGGAATGAGGGGGGTGATTCTAGGAAGAGGAAAAAGAGAGTTCCAGGTAGAAGTAGCAACAAGTATAAAACCCCTCTGGTAGAAATGAGCTTGGCCTGTTCTGCAGAGTGCTATAACATGACCAGGCCACAATTTTCAATTTAGGAGGAACTTTAAGTAAATCTGTAGATGATTTTGAACAGGAAATGATGTGATCTTGTTTAGGATAAATTTTGCTTTCCAGGAACCTGAATCAATCTACTCAAATGTACCACAGGAAAATTTATTATTCAGAAGCATAAGTGGATTAATAAATAGAGTCCAGGTTGTAGACCCATGGTAGCTATATGTTGAATCTAAAGCGAGTATAGTGACTCCCATATGCATATCCCTGTGCCCATGGTTCCCAATCAGTGGGCTTCAGCCTCTAGAGAATTTCAGAGTTTTGTAAAGAATCCTAGAAATACAAATGTGAAATGTTGTTGTCTCTCTGTAGGCAGAGTAACCTAAATGAAGAACAAAAGCTTGTTTACGTCAACAATTTGTCATTTACTTTGAATGACATTGGACAAGTGTCTTACCTATGTAGATTTGAGTTTCTTCTTCTATAAAATGAGAATAATGATGGCTTTGTGTTGATTAAATCATAACAGCTTCACAAAATTTACCATGTTCACATATGGTAAATGTGCTTTCAATATTAGCTATTACTAGCGTTATGTATTGAATGAATACCTTCTTCCCACCTATATGTCCAAATATTATTTTAATATTTTTGATGCTGAAGGTCTTCCCATTCAACAAATATTTAATGTGAGTGCATGTTGTGCCTGGCACAATGGAAAACCTTGCAGGTACAGTGGGGAATAAAACATAGTCCTGGTCCCAAGAAATTTAGATTTAATGAGATCATGATAAAGCTATTATAAAAATAAGCATGGTGTAAGATAAGAACACAAACATGTAACATGTAAGAATTCCAACTACCCTGAGACCACTATTATGGGCTAAAATCCCACATAGGGGTCCTGTGAGACAATACACATAGAGGATTCTTCTCAGACCTTCTAGACCAATCAGAAATACTGTCAAGTGAATGATCAAAGATGATATCACATGGAGTAGAACTGCTTAGCTGCGTCTTGCCCAAATTCCTGGCTCAGAGAACTTTGAGAAAGATACAAGAAGTTTTGAGGTGGTTTATTATAATTAATATATAACTAAACTAAACATAACTAAACAGAGATTGCTATCTATAATTGGGGTGCTAAATCAAAAACGTAAAATATATGGATGTTTGGGGATGGAGCAAGGAATGAAAGCCTATACGTCGTAAGGAGACCATTAGGGAAGGCTGGGAATACAGTGTGGAAATTGCTGCTGGAACTTGAAGAAAAGGGAACCTCTGTTATGTATTGGTGGAAAAATAACTTGTAGATATGAGTAACTGGATGTGCTGATTGGCTTCTTTTGGCTGCCTACAAAACGGTTTTGAAGAGGAGAGATAACTAAAGAAGAAAATGAAGTTTTCAAGCAGAAAAATGTTTCCAATCCAGGACTTGTCTGGATTCTCAAAGAAGAAATAATCTTATGGTAAATAGCAAATAAAGGTTGTGGTTGTAAGACTCTTTTTAAAGAACTCTGTAAGATTTAACTCAAGCTACAAAAACACTTTTAGCTAGAAAAGAGCGTGCTTAAGTCTCCTAAGGGAATTTTCCCACAGCATTCTGACTCTCAGGCCAAAGTAGCGAGTGACCTGTCAAAAGAGATACGCATATGTGTTTTTTGCCTAATGGTATGAATCTCAGTAAGAGTCGTAGGAAACCCACAGTTTTAAGAGCACTATATTGATGGAAGCACCAGTAGCTTGGACTAAAAGGCTAAGACAGAGTTGAAAATGAAGAGGATATTGGGCCCTCAATATTCTGTAGGTAGGAAGCAGGTTGAGAGAGATACTCAGCTGCAAATACAATTAATTTTTTAATTTTTTTTAAAAGAAGCTTTAGATTACATAAATGTTACATAAAAAATATGAGGGATTCCTATATGCCCCACTCCTTCCCTCTCCCAAACTTTCTCACATCAATAACATCCCTCGTTAGTGTGGTATATTTGTGACAATTGATGAACACATATTGAACCATTGCTACTAACCGTGGATTACAGTCTATGCTTTACACTGTGTTCCACACAATTTTGTAGGTTATGACAAAATATACAATTGGCTTGTGTCTGTCACTGCAATGTCATGCAGGACAACTCCAATGTCCCAAAAATGTCCCCATATTACACCTATTCTTCCCTCTCCCATCCCTCAGATCCTCTGGTGTCTACTGACTCTATATCAATGATAAGAGTTCTTCCATTGCTAGAATAATAATAAGTCTATAGTAGAAAAATAATAAGTCTACTTTAGTCCATTGCTCATTCCCCAAACTCAAGGATTTTAGGATGGTGATTCCCACTTTGCTTCTAATTGAGAGGGAGCTTAGGTTCCATGGGGCAGATAGATGGAACTATCTTGCTTGACTAAAAGGGGGAAATGGTAAAACAAATGAATTTTTATGGCTAAGAGATTTCAAAGTGAACAGGGAGGTCATTCCAGAGGTTAAGTTTATGCAAGTCTCAGCAGGATCTCAATGACTGACATAGTAAACAGTGCCTCAAATAGCGGGGCTCCTGAGAGCTCTAGAGACATCCATAAACTATAAGCATGGCAGACAGCTCAGGAATTTGGCACCCTGTCAGTGGGCCTTTCTTTGGAATTTATGTTCTCCAGTCTAACAGAGTTAGGCTCATTTATAGATTCTACACATGGTTCTTCTGCCCCTTTTATTTGAACCTATAATTAGCACTATACTTGATAAATATATGTCCCAGAGATTTAAATCTTTGGTCCATCCATGTGCGAGTTGAGCCCTGAATTTCAGCAGAGTTGCAACACCTACTCTCCAGTTCATTGGATTTACCCAGGACAACTAACAAGGCGATGATGATGTACAACTTCCATCCCAAGGAATAGAGAGTGTCTGCAACTACAATTAATTTTTATTAAAAGGAAAAAATGTGGACTTCTCAAAAGGCATAGAGACCCATTCCCAGGAAAAAGAACTGGGTACTTTGACAAGGAACCCTCCTTAGCCCCAGAGCAGAGTGAACTGAGGCATGTGTGCAGTTGTATTTCACAACTTCTGTGGACCAATGGCTGCTATGTGATCCTTGCTCTCCACTACCTCTTTGAAGAGGAGTGTCTATTGTGGTAATGTTTTTCCCACTATATGCTGAGTATATGGGAGGGCAGATAATGTGCCTTTCAGTTCCTAAGCCTTTGTAACCAAGGAACTTCACCAGAGAAGCTGCAACTCAGGAATTGCACCAAGAAGCCTTATCCATGCCTGGAACTAATTTAGACAACTTTGAGATTATGCCATAATTTAGTGAGAATTTGGGTGTATTTTTTTACATGGTAGAGATATGAATTATTGAGGTTACGTAGATCCAAAGATGTACACTTTCACTTCTTTTTTTTTTTTTCCTTCTCTGTATGTGTGTTCTACTCTGATCATAAAAAGGTGAAGACTATATCCCTTGCAGCTTCTCACGAGGCTGCACTTTTGACTCACAGCATGCAGTGCCAGTGACTCTATTTCAGTTCCAGGCTTAGCCTTTAAGAAACCTACATGACACTTTTGCTCTGTAGAAGCAGTCCAAATAACCTGAGTCCCCAATGCTGAGAGAAGTTCCAAGGTAGCCATTCAGGAGGGAAATGAAGTATCAGACATGGGAGTGAGGTCTTCTTGCAACTCTTAGTTAAAAGCAGATGAGTGAATGATCCCAGCCAACACTGGGAGACAGAAGAACTTCTCATCCTGGTCCTGCTCAAATTCTGAGCCACAAAATTCTTAGAAATAACAAATTTTTGTTGCTTTAAGCTACTAAACTTTGGGGTGATTTTTGTGTAGTCATAGATAAATAAAACACCATTTAAAGATGTGAAAACCACTTAGAAGGATTTTATATCCTTGTGTGTTTTCTCTCTCCAAGGATGCAACCACAATCATGGGAAGAATTTACTTTACAAAGGCATCTCTCATAATAGCCTAAGTTTGGAAACAATCCAAATATTTATCAACAGCAGGATGGATAAATAAATTGTGGTATACCCATTCAGTGCAATGCTAAAGAGCCTTTAAAAAGAACTAACTGCTGCTACACTCAGGAACATGAATGACTCACCCAGACATAGCAACACATGAAGGAAACCAGATAAAGAGCACAACCTATTGAATGATATCATTTGAATTAAGTTTAACAACGGGAAAAACTTATGTAGTATGTTAGAAGTCAGAATAATGTTTTTTCCTATAGTGTGGGGTATTGACTTGGGAAGACACATGAGGGAAACTTTTTGGATGTTAGAAATGTTCAAATTCTTCATCTGAATTATACATTTAAGATTTGTGAACAATCCTGTATATTATACTTGAACAATTCAAAAAAATATTCTTAAACCTCAAACGGCTGTAAAACAAGCAAACAAAAATACAAAAGCAGTGCTATACTTAAATATTACCATGAGGCATCTGAGCTCAGAAAATTTAAGTGACTTACCCAAGCTCGCATAGCTAGAAAGTAGGAAAAATGGTTCTGTGCCTGTCCTCCCATTATCAAGTATTGATTTAGAGTCCAGTAGTGTCTATAGCATGGAAGTTCTCCTCTGGTTACTTTAGTATACCTTCTTGAAAGAGAGGACCTAGATCAGGTTTTGAAGTTCCTACAATTTATGGAGCTATTAAGGATTACTGTAGAAACAGGGTGGGCCTTAGTAAGTCACAGAAGTTTTAGAAATGGCAACTCCAGAGTGTTTTAAGAATTCATAAACTACAGCAAATGTATGCGTGGGAGACAGTTTTTGTCTGACTACTCCTTACAGAGAAGCTGTGCTTCTGTTGCATAGGACCTAACATTGGCAAAAGACTGAAAATCACCTTGAATATTACTATGTTAGTAGATCTTTCTATGACCTGACATTTTAGCAGGACAATCTAAATGTTGTGAGTATTAGAGAAAGCATATCCATGATCTGAACTGATTTTAGTTCACAAGAGGTTCCATTTGTTTTTATTGAGGTTAATGGATCTGTGAATACAGATCCATTAACCCCAGAATTTTTAAATGTTAAATCAGCAGCTTTAAATAAATGTTAACGTGAGACACCAATTACTGATACTGTAACACCAAATAGAGGGCAAGATTTGGAGCGTTGCCTAGAAAGAATATGTTAGAATTTCTGGACTCCTTTATTAGCAAGATAAAAATGATGTAAAGACATTAATATTTTGTTGGGTCAAAGCCAATAAAAACAAATGATTTCCCCTTTTAAAAATGCATCTAGCAAATAGCTGCATAGTCTCTATGAGATTTTATGTTTCCAAACTTTCATAGGATTATGGTTATTGTTATTAATGGTGCCATTACTACCCTTGCAACACCATTACCACATTAAGGAATTGATATACTCAGATCTTATGGATGTAATTACGGCATACACTCACGAGGCAGTGTGTTGCAAGGATACGTGCAACTCATTGCTAGGATAGTGGTCCTACATAGTATTGCAGGCTGGCATTGAGATTTATTTTTCTGTATTTAAAATGATTTTGTATTAAATATGTATCCATAGTGGTATTGATATTTGACCTCCGTTTTTTGTGGTCAGAATTTCATTATAGTGAAGGAAACTTAATTCAACATGTGTTTATTGGATGCTTCTTATGAACCTAGCTCTATGCTCAAATAACATTCCTCTTCTCTGAGTGACTCCCAGACTC